>BJKM01000023.1:145000-227500 GCA_015082035.1 Chaenogobius annularis | reverse complement strand
ACAACTCTAGAGTGGGGCGTGGCACATCCGGACGCAATCTTGGGGCAGTACGGTAAGTTCAAGTAATAAGTAACCTAAAAACGGAGCCAAATGTTTCTTGGAATAAAATGAGGAATCAGAAATGCATTCATAGTTTTCAAGTCTCTAAAATTACAGAATAGAAATTGACTGTTCAGCTTGAATTAAAGAGTAATTATGGTTACCCTGATCAGACATGACATGGTTTTGTGAATGATTGGTAGCTATAATTACCTGATATTTCAGTTTGTTGTTGTTGTTGGTTTTCTGACGTCTTCATAAAGTTGCGCGTGATCGATTCCTCTCACTGTTGCCTCGAAATGGAACATTCGCAGAAAACTTGTGAACACCAGCGGATACTTTGTGCTTTCTTGTCTCATCTCGGTTTGTCCGTTCAACTAAAAATGGGTTAGAAATGTCTTTTCACAATGTCACCTTATTTTTACTTACATTATGTACTGTTTTTGTTTTTTAGGTATCAACTCTTTCGCCAAATTTAGTGTTTTCAAATATCATCACGTGCCTTTTGTTTTTTACAGTCCAGTTGCTTGTGTCCAATGGGAATAGAAATGTGGGGAAAAAAGAACAAAAACAGTAAATGTAAAAAGAAAAAACATGGATCAGTCATTGCCTAACTTTTACTTTTGACTCAAACCATCCAGGTCCAAACCAGAACTAAACCAGCATTAGTATAGGTGAAATTATTATATGCATTGGGGTTTGGGCCAGGTTCGGACTAAACAAACCCAAGACCAAACTGGGGATTAAATTGAGTCAAAACCAGGATTAAAATATGCTAATACTTTAGATCTGGTTTAAATTCATGATAAACTGGACCCAATTCTGATCCGAACCAAGTGCTAAACCAGGACTAAACCAAACGGAGGTCAACCTGGACAGAAGCCAGGACTAAACCAGGTCAAATTGTGCCAAACCTGGGAGAAGAAATGGGCTATATTCTAATCGTATCTATATATATATCTATAAATAGTTATAGTCCGGATTTGGTGCAAACGAAACCTTAGAATTGGTGACAAACGCGACAATATGGAATAAAACTGAACCAGAAGAACATCACATTCGGGCACAGGTCCTAAAATGTTCATAGTGATTTGATGTTGTAGGAATCAGGAAAGGGGCGGGCACAGACTTTCGATACAAGTCTTGTTTTGTGACGTTTGGTGCATCGACGCCTTCTGATTTGAGGTCATTTCCTTTTTCTGATTCAACCGTCCAGCTCTGCATTGGTCATATCTGTGCTTTTTTTTATTTATTTATTTTATTTTTTTCGCCGGTTGTAATAAAAACAAAATATGAAAAACAGATATCTGTAAAGTCAAGGTCATTCAGTGATTGTTTTTTTTTCTTTTTTCAATGTGACTCTTGCATCTGTTGTGCGATGATTGTAGTCCAAAACGGCAGAAGGCGGAGAAGTACGAGGGATATAACTTTATTTTTAAATAAACCTTTTTTCTGTGAACAAAGGCTCTGTTTAACATTGTTTACATCACAGCAATACAGTTGTCATATTTACACCTGTGTATGTGCGTTTGTGCCGAAGGAGGGGTGAGAAACCAAAGGTGACACGCTATCGTTCACAATTTTGACTTCATTTTATCATCTTTTTTTGAGTGTTTATGATGATTCAAGTCAAGAAATCAAGATTTAATAGTTTAAGTCTACTTGAAATATGCATGTTCAGTTGGCATAACAAATTTAAATGGGTAAAAGGAAGAGGATTTTTCTTTTTTTTTACTTTATTCCATCATTTTTGTCAACTTTATCAAAAATCTTCTCAAATTTCCCTGCCATGATTTATTCTCTCGCGGCCGAACAGATGCCATGATTCAGATTAATTACTGGATTTAAATGACATTCTCGTGCCTAATCTTTTATTCGATCCAATTCCATTTTAACATCACCTGCACATCTAGTCTCTCACCCCTGAATAAATTAAAACTCAAGTTTAAATGCGGCTCGCTCTATCCAGCCATGGCGCTCTGATATAAACTATAAACTATAAAAAATAATATTACATTTCTATGTTGTATCATTGTACGCACAGATGTGACCCAGAAAGTACATTCAAAACACTGATGAATTAAGGCTTTGGAGTTAAGCGCGAATGAAAAATGAGAAAGTGTGTGTTGTGAAAGGTTTATATATATATTTATATATATAACTGTACATTGTTTTAAATGGAGTGTTTTCCTCACACTCCCACACTTGTGCTCTCACTGTGTACATTTAAGGAACATGCCAGTAGAAATTATTACTTATACTACGACAGCCTTACAGAAATTTACCCTTATTTACGCTTTGAGGGGTAGTTTAGTTGCACAGGACAGGGCTTTGTTATATTTGTGGAAAAACTTGTGCGCATGGAGCTACAGGAAGTTCAGTGTTGGTGCCATGTTAGCCTCGACTAGCTTTATCCCCGACTAGCTTTAGCCTCGACTAGCTTTAGCCCCGACTAGCTTTAGCCTCGTCTAGCTTTAGCCTCGACTAGCTTTAGCCCCGACTAGCTTTAGCCTCGACTAGCTTTAGCCTCGACTAGCTTTAGCCCCGACTAGCTTTAGCCCCGACTAGCTTTAGCCCCGACTAGCTTTAGCCTCGACTAGCTTTAGCCCCGACTAGCTTTAGCCCCAACTAGCTTTAGCCCCGACTAGCTTTAGCCACGGTATTTCCTGTAGTATAACTTCAACGTCATGTACTCCAAAGTTGATTTGTTTTGCTGCAATACATAAGCTATAATTAAATAAATGCAAGATAACGAACAGACAAAGAAAGCGGCGAAACCCCCGGCAGAAAAGTTACGTGGAATTCATCCAAAAACGCCAGCAGAGGGCGCGAAGACTCGCATCTGCCGGTGTGCTGAAAAGGGAAGTAGTTTGTATGAGGCTAAAACATTTGTAGCTAAAAAAGTGTGCCATTTGATGACTTAGAAAAATAGCCGTCAAGATTTAAATTGTGCCATTTGAGAGCCGCTGGTTTGTTTCTAATATTATTGGACAAGTTCAGATGTAGGGACAGTTATTATGACAAAATGAACTGTGTCTCGTAATTGGAATGAACATAACATAATATCTAGCTTGCCTGGGGTTCTTCTAAGGCTACGGATCTATTACTGAAAATATATGGAAGGTGCCACTATTGCTCAGCTTCAGCTTTCGGAGATATTGATTTTTGGTTTGGTGCGAGCGCCAAGGCATTTAGCGAGCAGCTTATAGAGGAAGTACAAATATAAACACAACAGAAGCATCCTACAATGTCGTCTGCTACCACGGTGGGGGGAAACCAGGACAAATCTGTCTACAGTGACTCTGGGACTAATCTTGGACCGCATCAGAATCCAAAGCGGGGATATACAAAGATTAAAGTAGAACTCAACCTGGTCCAAGCAGTGATCGATAAGTAGCCTATGGGACTAAATCATGTCCATTCCAGGGACTAAACTCGGACTTGAAGCCAGGACTAAGCAAGGATTAACCAGGACTGAAGCGGGACTGAAGCAGTACTAAACTAGAGCTGGAGCTGGGTCTTATGGAGTTAGATTTAGGACAAAAACGTGACTAAACCAGTGCGCTTCAATGCCCTCTCCTCTGCCAAATCCTTAAATAAGGGGACTATATCTAAACCAGGACTACCGCACCAACCCCTACTCAAAGCCTTATATAAAACAACTAAACTACCCCGTTCTAAATGTGCTTTTGACAGAGTTGTAAAACATTTTGGTCTCAATCATATGAGGTTATTGTAACAAGTATCAGTTTACAGTAGCTCACTAGACCTCACCAACTATTGTACTTGCAAAGACAAAGTATTAGTATTATCATCATCATCACTGCAAAAATACAGCTGGAGTGGAATCGTTCACAGTACAATATCGAAATATATATTGACTCTCCATACTCTATTCACATATATGTAAACAGTTCCCTCATACGGACAGCAGATGGCGCTAGCGGGTAAGTACAATTGCATTTCCTATAGGTCAAAAGTATACAATTCAAACTAACCAGTGTGTGCTTCACGTTTCTAGGTGCAGCTTGGTGGTCTTGCTCGATTTTGCAACATTTCTAAACGATTTTTGGCATCTCTTTTGGGATCTTTTCCAGGTCAGTACGTAACAGTCTACTCTAAACGTCACCCATGATCCTCGGGCGCAATAGGCGTGCCAAATTTTAGCGTAAAACACGTCCAAATGGGGTGAAAATTAAAGCTAGTGCGCTACATTGGCTACATTTATCAGCTTGATTTGTAACACATAGCATAACATTCTCCTATTTGTGATGAAATTATGACAAAATTGTACGTCTGATACAAAAATGTGCTTGATTTAAGATGCTTTCTTGGGGTGCCCATAAAACTTCACAGTAAACTTCAAATTCTATACTTAAATAATTCAGATAAATAGCTATATACACTTGTAAAACCGAGAGTCCACAGTCCATTCATTCAAACAGGAGGCGTTTGCAGACCCTGGCATCTACGCCTCAGTGGCATTGTCTTTTGAGGGAGAAAAAAAAAAAAAAAAAGTGACATTGGGACAACAAGCTGAAAATGTCCCCGCTTTCTATCGGCTGCCGTCTCGGATGCTTCCGCGCGATCCTCTTCGTGGTGTGGATCTGTCACTCGAAACGCTCGTAGTTCCTCGTTTGCCGGACTCGTGGGACCATATCCATCAAAAGTCTGCGAAGGGGGAAAAAAATAAAATGGAAAATGCATTTATTACAGCCAGACATGAAACGTACTGAAATGATTCTTTCATCGTACTTTCGATAGCTTTCAAGGGTCTCAAAAATATACATTTATTTGAATAATATTGGTGAAATAAAAATCGCAACTTTTTGTGAAGTAGCAGTAGTAGTAGTAGTAGCAGTAGTAGTGTAGTAGTAGTAGAGCAGTAGTAGTAGACCTGGCGGGGGTAATCGCAGAGTGTGGTAGTGGTAGTAGTAGTAGAGCAGAAGCAGCAGTAGTATAGTAGACCTGGTGGGGGTAATCGCAGAGTGTGGTAGTTGTAGTAGAAGCAGTAGTAGTAGTAGACCTGTCGGGTAATCGCAGAGTGTGGTAGTGTGTAGAGCAGAAGCAGCAGTAGTAGTAGACCTGGTGGGGGTAATCGCAGAGTGTGGTAGTTGTGAGTAGAAGCAGTAGTAGTAGTAGACCTGGTGGGGTAATCGCAGAGTGTGGTAGTAGTAGTAGAAGCAGTAGTGGTAGTAGACCTGGTGGGAGTAATCGCAGAGTGTGGTGGTTGTAGTAGTAGTAGAAAGCAGTAGTAGTAGTAACCTGGTGGGGGGTAATCGCAGAGTGTGGTAGTTGTAGTGTAGTAGAAGCAGTATGAGTAGTAGACCTGGTGGGGGTAATCGCAGAGTGGGTTAGTGTATGTTAGTAGTAGACCTGGTGGGGTAATCGCAGAGTTGGTGGTTGAGTAGTAGTAGAAGCAGTAGTAGTAGTAGACCTGTCGGGTAATCGCAGAGTGGTGGTGTAGTAGTAGTAGAAGAGTAGTAAGTAGTAGACCTTGGTGGGGTAATCGCAGAGTGGGTGGTTGATAGAGAGTAGTATGGTGATCAGAGTGGCAGGCAGTAGTAGTAGTTAGACCTGGTGGGTAATCGCACGAGTGGGTGTATAGTAGTAGTAGAAGCATAGTAGTAGTTAGACCTGTTGGGTAATCGCCAGGTGTGGTTGCAGAGCATAGTGGTAGTAACTGGTGGGGTATCGCAGAGTGGGGTTGTAGTAGTAGTAGAAGCGTAATAGTGTAGTAGACTGGTGGGGGTAATCGCAGGAGTGGTCGTAGTAGTAGTAGTAGTAGTAGTCCTGGTGGAGGTAATCGCATGGTAGAGTAGTGTGGAGTCAGTAGACTGTGGTAAGCATGTGAGGTATAAGTAGTAGTAGACCTGTTGGGCGGTAATGCAGAGTGTGTAGTAGTAGAAGTAGTAAGTATAGTCCTGTGGGGTAATCGCAGAGTGTGGTAGTTGTAGTAGAAGCAGTAGTAGTAGTAGACCTGGTGGGGGTAATCGCAGAGTGTGGTAGTTGTAGTAGAAGCAGTAGTAGTAGTAGACCTGGTCGGGGTAATCGCAGAGTGTGGTAGTTGTAGTAGTAGTAGTAGTAATGAGAATAGCAGTAAAGTAGTGTTAATATGATCACATTATTTTTGGAATTTGCCTTAGTCTGCTTCTTCCTTGTACATTGTAATACCTGCGTCTGTCTGCGGGGAAGCTGACCGACCCACTCCATCTTATAAACGCTTTGCTTGTTTCTGTGCTAATCACTGAGAGGAGGGGCTTTTACAATGGGACCAGCTCAACAATGGACGTCCCATTCCAACCAATTAGAGCGGGAAATTGAACGCCGTTCGTCCAGTGTGCTAACTGAAATCGGATACATGAACAAAGGACTTATCGACAAAACACTACGTTAGCATTAGCACAGCGCTGTCCCTGTAGCGAGAGTACGCAACTGTCTATCATGCCCTCGATGTCAAAGAAACTTCCAAACTCCCAAATATAATAAAGCGTTTCAGACGGGCATCAAGCAAAGCAATGCAATCACAGTGCAATGATGGGAAAAACATCATTTGAGCTAAATAAAACTAGACGTCGAGAACAGATCGCAGACTCGTCAATATTCAGCGGGAAACATTTGCACATAAAAGTGGGAGGGAAAAAAAAACATAAATGCAAAGGTCAGTCTCTCACCTCGCGCGCCCACGTGACGGGTGAATGCCTCGTCTTTCTGCGTTATACTTCCTCACCGGTTAAAGTGCTGCATGGATTGAGTAGTCTCACTTCACCAATCGATTCATAGCACAAACTAGCGCTCTGTTATTTAAATAAAAAAATCTTAAATGTCTAACTAACGACTAATGATTAGAAATGAGAACAGGGCTTGAGCTACAAACAAAGCCGTGTCTCTAAAAGCTTAGTTTTTACGCCACACACATCCAAGATTCCCACACAGGTTTAGTCAGCGTGGTCTTAGGCTGTGTGGTCCTCAGAGCACATGTGCAGTCCTCTAAAAGAAGCTGCTGTCTGCTCTGGTTGCATGAACGGGCCTCGGATCACGGTCCGAAAATGCAACGGAGAAGAAGAACCAAGCTTCCCGCGCAGTGAAGTATGATCTCTCAGAAGGGGGTCCGAGTTTCCTCTGAATGGCATAATAACATTTGTTGATATTTGGTATCGCCCACCCCTGGGTTGTGGTATTCATGGGTTTCAGTGTCCCGTTTATGAGCGCCATTTTAAGGACTTTTGACCTTTTCAAAGGTTAAATGTCCAATGTTAATCTGCTCATTGTGATTAAAACAGTAAATATAAGGATACTCTGCTTACTTGACGCCATAGGCCAGAATGACCAGCCCAATGATGACCCCTATTGTCCCGTCCAGGTACCACACTTTGGGTTCGTGCTTGAAAACCTCCGCGCTGATCAGGATTGAGAAGCCCATGATGCCCCCGACCATAGAGTTAAACCCTGTCGGAAGAGAAGGGAAGACAAGTTTACTACAAGATCATAGTACCCACGTTGGGTTGCATTATTCAAATGTTTGAGAAATATATTTTACAACTCACTGTCTCAATATAATGAATTAAAAAATAAATTTTAAAAAAGAGAAATTTGAAAGTGAAATATGAAATTAACTAAATGTAAAGATTGTTTCTGTCAGTTTAAGTCACATTAACTTTATAATTTTTTTATGAACCTGGACACACTGGATTCACTATTATCAATAATTGTGAATAATAATAAATTAGTGATTGCACAATAACTGTAACACTAATATTTAAAATGATTACATTCCTAGTTATGGAAATTCCTCTTAGCTTGTCTCGACCTATATAAACTGCAACTACCGTACTTTTATTCAGGAATTTACAACTCCCGTGTTTTTGTATTCAGAAAGTGTGCTGTGGTGGTGCGCTCCTTTGCCAGTTTCTGTTGCATGTGACAAGAGAAAGCAGCGATTTTGAAAAGGTCATCTTGTTTGAAATGCGGTTCTCCACAATCTAGTTACGGACGAGATCATGTGAGCCGGAGGAATGTGCAAGCGCGTGTGAGAAAGCTTGACTAACTCTCACAAAGCGGTGCCAAATTCACAGCGCCACAATGGACGGAATGTTAGACGCTTAAACTGGAAGTCACGGTCTGGTAATGGAAGATCACGCTGGAGAAACAAGCAACTGGAACTAAACCAGGACTATACTAGGACTAAACCATGACGAAACCAGGGTAAACTATTAACAAACTGGGGCTAAACCACAAGACTGAAACCAGGACTAATCTAAAACTACAACTAAAACACAGTTGAGAATGGCTAAACCAGTACTAAACTTGGGTTGAACTACAACATAAGTTGGATTAAACCAGGACTAAACTAGGACTAAACCATGACGAAACCAGGGTAAACAATTAACAAACTGGGGCTAAACCACAAGACTGAAACCAGAACTAAACTTGGGTTGAACTACAACTAAACTTGGATTAAACCAGGACTAAACTAGGGTTAAACTAGGACTAAACCCTGACTAAACCAGGGTAAACGATTAACAAACTGGGGCTAAACCACAAGACTGAAACCAGGACTAATCTAAAACTACAACTAAACCACAGTTGAGAATGGCTAAACCAGTACTAAACTTGGGTTGAACTACAATTAAACTTGGATTAAACCAGGACCAAACTAGGGTTGAACTAAAACTAAACCAGGACTAAACCAGGGCACCAGAACTGAACTAGATTAAAACCAAGATTTAACAATGGCTAAACTAGGGCTAAACAATACTTGGCTAAGTCTAAACCTGGGATAAACTAGGCCTAAACTAGAGTTAAATGAGGACTAAATGAGAACTAAACCAGGACTATATGAGGACTAAACCAGGAGTAAATGAGGACTATATGAGGACTATATGAGGACTAAACCAGGACTAAATGCGGACTAAACCAGGACTAAATGCGGACTAAACCAGGACTAAATGAGGACTAAACCAGGACTAAATGGGGACTAAACCAGGACTAAATGGAGGCTAAACCAGGTCTAAAGAAGGATTAAACCAGGACCAAACCTTATTTGCACTTGTAGCTTGATTGGCCCAAGCATTAGACCTAATAGCTTCTTGGACCTAAACGACCTGATCCGAGCAGCACAAAATGGTCTACAATTTGTGCAAATAGAAGCACAGAAATTAGCTTCATGATGAAGGTATTTACGCACGGACGAGGTACGTAATTATGCTTACGGTGCCACATCGCGAGGAGACGAGGATTTCTAAATGAACACGACAGTAACGGCAATGTTCGACAAGAGGATTAATGACGAGCTCAACTAGAGTAGATTTCATTTGGACTAGTAATGTCTACATAAAACATAAAACAAACGGTAGAACGACACACTGAATGAACGATACACAAGTTGTTTTATGTTTTCTTTGTGTTTTGATTCTCCAGCGGAAAAAAGAAAGAAAGACCTTCACACATCGCGTTGCCAGATCCTAGCACTAAAGTTGGAAAACCGGGATAAGTGGGCCTTGTCCAATTTCAACCGATCGTTCAAAATGCATGTAAAGTCCGATGGCGGCGTCTCGATTCGAATCTCGAGTGAAAATGAGTACTTTCGATGGGTTTTGTTGTCGTCGTTCTTGTCTGTTTGCCAAAGTGTGTGTTTTTTTTGTTTTGTTTTTTTAAATGTACGATAGGCGTTTTATCAGCCAATATGATTACAAGGTTTTGGTATCTGGCAACGCTAAATTACTAGACATCCCTGAATGTCCCTCGGATCCTATTTGATTCTTTTGGCGGCATGTATATTAGGAACAAGAGTGGTCTGACTGGTTAGGGGGGCGACGACGGCGACGACGAGTTCTCTGTGCATGTAAATGAGCCACGGCCTGTCCACATAACTGAGAAGGAGATAAACTTGCATGTGCCAGGTCAGGCTCTGGCAACGCAGGCTCAGTTGTGATTGTAGTTCATTATTAAACCAGTAAGAGCACAGGTTGCATACACTCCCATTAAAGTTCTAAATCATGTTGTTGTTGTTGTTGTTTATGACTTTAGGTTACAGATAAACCTACCGTCGGTGATCAGGGCTCGGCTGGTCAGGATTTTGCCGAGCATGAACTTGATTATTGCCAGAATCACGCAGACCAAACCACTCACGATGGCCACGCTGAAGAGGAAGTCGTCCTGGAAGACACACAACAAGTACGGTAAAGATTGGCAGTTTATTTAGCAACATAGCGACATATTTGGTGAGAAAAGCATTGCGGATCTATGACATTTGAGGCTTTCAAGATGGTTGCCGGCGTGGATTGTCAAGTGTCGCTCTGCATTCTGCTGTTGCGACCAAAATAACTTGAGAAATCTCCTGCGAGCGCATGATATTGGTGAAAAGGATGCATTCTGTTATGCTAACTCGAACAAGACACAGGAAGGAAAGAGTGAGTCTGCATCCGTGTAGACGATCATCAAAATAACTGGGGAAAAAATCTATTGAGAAACACATTTTCAATAGCAGTTTGTTATGGTAATTGGACTAATTGTGTTAGCCAAACGTCCCATGTCATTAAAACACCTTACATAAACAACATTAATTTCAGTTTGCTCAGTTCAAATGCTGAATGCGGAACTAAACCAGGATCATAAAAAAGAACCAAACCAGCTTTACATCCGAAAACTGGGGCCAAACCATGGACCAAAGCAAGAGGAGTGCGGACCTAGTCTAAATGTCCTAGTTATTGGTTAAATAACCAATTGAATGACAAGAGTGCTAACCAGTGCTAACCAGGGCCGCTGCTAGACATTTGGGGGCCTAAGCAGAAATGCTCTGTGTGCCCCCATGCCCCCAACCCACTTTGAACATCAGAATCAGAATCAGAAAGAGTTTATTGCCATTGTCAATGAACAAAATTCACAAACATAGGAACTTGTCTCGGCCTTAAAGGTGCAACATAAGAACACTGAGCAATAATAAAATAACATATATTCAATCAAAAAGGGCATGCATTAAGAAACAATTTAAAAATTACTATAAAATAAAAAAAAAAAAATTAAATAGGCATTACTATGTACACAAGAGTTACAGTTAGATTTACAGTTTTGAGTGCAGAAAAAAAAAATACAAAGGTTATATGTAACACAACCTTAAGGCGACTATTGCTGAAGTTATGTTTTTTGATAAATGTAATTTTGTAAATATAGCATAGATCACAATCCTGTGGGTCTGGGGTTTTCAACCGTTCAACTGTATTTTGGTGCATTTTAGATGTAATATGATTAGCAACTCATTATTACTTGTTAATTTCCTTGCTCCGCCCCTGCTCCAGCGTCACCCAAAGCCCTTCTCCTGCTCTCCTGCAGAACAGATCGAGCCCGAGAAAACACTACAGGCTGCAAACTATTGACGCTCTCGGATGCATTGATGAAAACACGATTCAGACATTTGGAAGAAGTTGAAGTTTGTGCGTGCCGTGGCGTCGTCTCCGCGGTTCGCCAGCTCAAAGCATCACACATCTCGTTTCACTCTCTTTTTCACGGTTTCTAATTGAATATGAGGCCAGTTTCAATGATCTAAAGACCATTTTGCCCCTTCGCAGAATACGTATGCGGCTCAAAACTGTTCCCAGCTGTGCCCCTGATCTGTCTGCGTCTGTTTAAACTGTGGCTTATTTAACCGCGCATCTCAAACTCACTATGGGGGGTCCCAGTTAGATTTGAATTGATACAATACAGACTATGCCTACTGAATGCTCACTGTGTAATTGCAAAAGGAACAGTGCAGGTTCTGCACAAATATCCTATTATTACACTCCTGGTGCCTGGTCAGGGTGGTGCCCCTCGGAGCACTTGATGCCCCTGTGCGTTATGCGCATAATGGGAACGGCGCACTGCTGCTAACTAACAGAAGGTTTTAAAAAGCTCATTAGCGTTAACTACTCTACAGCTACACATATCTGTAGTTTTGGCATTGAAGACTTGATCCCTTGATCCGGCCTTAAACCACATGTCAATATTTCATGTTTGTTATGTCTACCCTTCAGCCCATTTGCTTAGCTCAAGGACAGGACTAAATCAGGACAAATCCAAAAATGGTCAGGCCTGCTTCTGCCAACACAAACACGCACAAACATAGAAATAACAACAACTAAACTAAAATGTAACTGTGACGAAACCATGACTAAGCAATGACTAAACCAGGTCTACGTCAGGACTAATACAGGAGAACTAAATCAGAATTAAACAAGGTCTAAAAAAGGACTAAATTGGGTCTAAGCAAGGACACAACCAGCCCTGATCATGTCTGCTTCTACGTATGGAACACAACTAAAATGATGAGGCAACTGTGACTAAACCAGGACTAAACAGGTCTAAACTTGGTACTGAACCACATCGGCGGAGTGGGGGGGTGGCTTAGGGGGCTCCGGATGTTTTCCCAAAAGCCCTGAATGTTTTTGAGTCTTTAAAAGGGTGAATTTGGTCATTTACAGAATATACCAAAATCCCTATTTCAATACATTATTTAACTACAGACTGCGTTTAGCTCAGCAGGTAATACGATTGGTTTGGGCGCGAGCGATCTGGAATCGAGACTCGCACTGAGCTTAATGTAACCGTCTTCTTCTTTTCATGTTTAAACTTTTTAAAGTCATAGATTGCACAGTCTGTGGTGTTTATTACAGAGCTTTCTATGCAGCAGCAGCAGTTTCATGTGCAGAGCTGAGGCGGACCCTCCACCTCTGCGCCGCTCACTGCTCTGAGCACTGATTGGCTGCTCTAGCTGCCTGTCTGAAATGCTCTTCTCCATCGCTGATTGGATGCTGGCTCTCTTTACCCACTGTCTGATTGGTTATTTTTGTTGAACTTGGGCATGATTGGCTGCATGTAGAAAGTTGGGCGGGACCATTGAAAGTGCGCGATGTTTACAGCAGACGTTTTGCAAAAAGAGTAGGGCATAAATAAGGAGCATTTAGAACATGTGCTGCAAACCAAAGTTTATCTAACCTAGAATAGACAACAACATGAAAACAACAGCACCATTGTTCAAACGATGAATTCACTGTGGTTGTCTGTGGCACAAAGCTAAAGCAGAGCCACTACAGGACAAACAGGAGTTCACTGAGGCAAGTGTCTGCTAAAGGTAAGACTGACTTTTACTTTCCACAAAAATTCAACCCAAAAACGGAATCGTATCCGAAGGAGCAGTGCAATAATCACAAAGGTTCAAATCATTTATCAATCATAAAGTAAACGACAATAAGAGTCAGAGTGTAGTGTCCGAAAGTGACTCGAAGTAAATGTGACTAAATACTAAGTTTTCTGGAGGGAGGACCTGTGCTTTCAGAAGGCCAAAGGTCCATGGTCTTTCTTTGCCTTTGGAGGGTTACTGTATGTACAGGAAATACAGTATCGGGGGCACTAAAACCACAACATATCGACCCTAAACTAAACCAGGTCAAAGCTGAAGATGAACCAAGACCACGTTTTGTCAGGGCACCAGGTCCAAGTCCAGTGTTATAGTTCAGATGTAAATGCGCTTACCTCTGGCCCACAAAACCCTGACATAACTAAAACTATAACCATGCGTCCCTCTGCTCAGTGAATGAAATGCGCATCTTTCAGCCAACCTCTCAAAATGCACTGTAATGTAGCCTTTATCGATTCCTTATTTGACTTCCCCGCGGCTAAATGCTAGTGCTAAGCAAGTCCTGCATGAGGGATGAGTAGGGAGCAGGTGGGACCAGCACTCAGACCTCTGCGGCAGCATTAATATTGCACAACGGCCTTGGAGCCACAAAAAGCTGCTTCAAAGTGACGACGCGCCAAGTCAACTCGGAGAGAAGTGATATATAAACACAAGGCTGTAATCGCATTAATACGACTTCTGAATGAGCCAGTGCCAGATAAAACCTGACCTATTCATGATTAGATTCCAGATTTGCATTTCAAACAGAATAATGACTTATGTAACGTCTTAGAGTAGCTGCAGTAGCAAGTTCGTTTGCATAAAAAGTCCCTCGCTTTGCTATACAACTTCAGCCTTGGCCTTAATAAAAGTAAAACATCTGCTACTTTAACAACTAGTTCTTATCTGAATCTATGATCTATGATAAGGATTAAAACCTGATTTAACCTCCTTTTAGTCAAATGTGCGTGTGAAGCAATTCATTCTTTATCTTAGTAACATCTTTGCTGACAGAAGTGGGCAATATGTCATGTCCACGCAAAATTAGAACATACAATAAGCTAAAGTACTTTCGTGGTTGAGTTTTCTGTAATACTTGAACCTAAACCACACATTTACAGGTTCATTTTTGGCACATTTCTGATGGATTGCATAAATGGATAAATGATGGATTGCATAAAAAAATGTACTTGATTTGACAAACCAAACACGTGTCGTCATTCGGAAATGAGACGTGTTTATTTGTGTTTAAATATACTGATGACAAACCAACGATCCAACGATCACAATCATGACGGATAATCAGATCCAAGACCACCACTTCATATTCTGTTCAGGCTTCTCTCTTTCAGATTGAAATGTCAGACCGGGCCAGTCTCAATTGGAAGGAGACAGAGAGAGAGAGAGAGCGAGAACGAGAGAGAGATTGTTTTGAGCTTAAGCTGCTGTCGGAGCCCACCCCCTCAATGCGTCAAACCTGAATCCAATCTGAATGCAGGTAGCGCTGTCACTAGAGGGATTTCCCTGAGATACGAGATCCTGGGGTTCACTTGCTCTGCTTCTTTGCCTTTTTCACAGCTCAGTTTGCTCCGTCCACCGAGGAGCTAAAGTGTCGTGGTTTCACTTCCGCCAAAGATTTGAAGGTGAATAATAAATCCTCAAGAATCAATTATACATTTTGACTGATCATTAAATATATACTAAAACGAAAGCTAAAACGGATCAAGAACAATGCCGAGACTAATCCAGGACTAAACTAAGAATAAACTGAGGCCTAATCCAAATTCTTGTGAAGAGAAAATGACTTAAAAAGGAACAAACTTGATCCAAACCAGGACTAAACTAGGGTTTTATAAGAACTAACAATTACCATATCTAAACCAGGGCTAATTTGAAATGTTAGACTAAACCAGGACTAACTCGAACTATACCCGGTCTACTGTAACCCAACAATGTGGGTCTAGTTTTTCTTCTGCTCAAAGCATTTCCCAACGACGTTTCCCACAATTTAAAGAGGCCCGTTCATGTACGGATGCAAATCACTGCTTTTTAAGTCAAAACGACTTAGTTACAGAGGCCTTAGATACAGTATATTAGTCCATTAAGCCGCCCTAACTGCAGAGAGCCACGTCCACATTAAACCGGAGGAGTGTCCTAAATTAGTCACGACGTACAGTAGCAGTAATCCACTTAAATTAGTGTAACCTACTTTTGAAATATTAACTGCAGTTGGCATTCTTGTAGAGTATACAGTACCTAGAATAAAATATAAGGCGCACCTCAGGGTTCAATGTAGGCTCCCCTCTTATTTATTGTTTCACATTTTTTTATTCCATGTTTTGAATGTATATTTCCGATTATAATCTACGTTTGAGTCTAGTTTTAATACAAACTAGTCGATACTTTTGATAACCCGCTCTTTTTATGATGGCGTCCCTTCATCAGGAGCGTTGTTCATTTCTAGTGCAGTGTTAGTATCTTCAAGAACGCATCGTAAGGCCTCACAACATGAATGATGAAGACGCATTTTTTTCTTTTGGCACTATTCTGACCAACTGTAAATTACGTATAAAACCACTTTCTGATTCTGATTCTAAGAGATGAAACTGCTTTTTCAGTGTTTAGTTTCTACATTCCAAGCGTGGTCACCTTCACTGTTCCATGGTTAGGACTATTTGTGAAAATAAAACCCAACGTTTGGCGAGAAAGGATTATTTTTTTAGATTAAACGTCTCTGCTTTTGACAGTATTGTTTTCACCTGCGATCTCTCTTATCCAATCATCTTGCTCAAAAGCGTTCTGGAAGCCAAAAGTGTGCCAGACCGCTTTGGAAGCCCCCCCCAGACTCCGAGGTCTTTGATATCAACATTTCATATCAGAAATCGTAAGTCCATGTTCTTGCTCCTGCAGCTGCTGCATGAATATGGACTCGGTCTTTCACCTGCTGCAGATTTGTGCAACAGTGTCCACAAAGAACTATTACAAGGCCGTATAAAGCTATTCATTTTTCATATTTTCAATGAATTTAGTTTTTACGTTATGTTTCGGCCCGCGACCCAGCCTGAGCGTTGAAATTTGGCCCGCAGCCTTTTCTGCCTAAAAGCTGCTCGCGTTGCAGTTTCAAGCTCGACCAACATGTTCTGAAATGCACTTTATTCTCGTTCAGATTACAACAATTGTCAACAGATTTGCAATTTATGTTTTAGGGCGAAGCAAGTTTATTCGTGCTTCAGGAAAATGTGCCTTAAAATCACAATTCCAGCTGATAAAAAGATAAATAACAATGATAACATTTGCTTTAAAAGAGAAGAAAACCATGATTTGAACCTCTTGCTCAGCCTTCATTTGAGAAAAACGCTGAAATTGCTAAAACCGTTCAAGAATCGCATTCCTTTTTTCATGAAGGTCTGGCTCAACGCATTTGAATATTTTCTCTTCTTTTCCAATTTTTCTTCGGCCTGATATGTCTGGGCGATATGATGAAAAAGAGTATCTCTTTTTTGCTATTCAATTTCATTTTGTCCTTCAAACACCAAATTAAAACACATTTTCTGAACAAAAACCAAACAAGCCTTTAAACCTTGACCGAAGACCACAAAAACAGTCTCAGTGGTGCTGAGTGCAGTCTGAGCGAGGCATTACAAGCATTATTTCTTTAAGTTATTCAAGTAAATGTAATGAATAGGCCACATTCAAATTCAAAACAGGATTATATCAAAATGCTACTTAATTTGCCTAAAACGGCTAACATTTAAAACATGATTCAGCATTTATAAAGCCTCTTCACAACTCTTACAGTAGATAAATAATAACAAATATAGACCTTATTTTAGCATTTGTGTTGTCCAGCTGTCTCGTTTATCCACACTCTCCGAGCAGCTGCTAATTCACTGATTTAAAACCTCATTTAAAACACGAGCGAGCCCATTGGGATTTGAGGTCTCGTCCGATCCTTTTCGACGACGCGCCTCTCCTTTTTAGCTGACATTAATTGGCCTCCCAGGACCAGCAACGTCAAGTGTCAAAACGTAATCTGACTTCGGCCATCTTGGATCCTCTCTTTCCCCCTCTTGCGCCCGCCGCCGCCGCTGCATACCTAACTACCTTATTAACATTTCATAGCGCAGAGGAAGAGAGAGGAGACCCGATTTCCTACTTCCATCAGTAACCAGATCTGAGGCTATTTTTAACTCTGCGTCAGTAAGAAGTAAAAGAAGAGCCAGATGTGTTCTGTTGTTTCATCCGTCTCTAATGCGCACTACGTAACCTGTTTTTCACTGATACAAAACACCGTTAGAACACTTACCGAGACCGTTTCATGCCATACTTTAAAGAACAATGCAGCAATAACATCTCAGGTGATGGACCCGCCACCAAGATGTACCAGAAACGCTGCCCCCCCTTTTTTTCTTTTTTTTTAAACGGAACACACGCGTTTGAGACTCGCTTTGGCCCCCACCGTCTGTGCCTCCAGCAAAGTTGAAGGAATGGAAAGCACAGCCGGGGCCCGATAAATCAATACGGCGCTCCAAAAACGAATGGGCGGTCTGGCGACTTGGAGAGGCAATTCGAGCTGGTGATGGTGAGACATGGGACGCCGGGGGGGGGGGGAAACGGGAGCGGTCACGGGGAATACTATCAACTGTAATGCGATTTTGATTGTGTGAATGAGAGGACGTACGTTCAATCAAACTGTAATCACGTCAATAAAGCGTGGTTTCCTTTGTCTTTGCACTGTATTTCTTTTTAATCAGGAGAAAGCTGTGTCCAAGAGCATTCCAAAGTATGAGCTGCTGAACATGTGTAGGGGATTTCACACAGAATAAGGCTCCATCCATGGAGACAAGACACTATTGGCAGTTTGCAGAGGACATTATATTACCCAAATAATAAAGATGAGCGTTCAAATCGTGATGGATGAACGAGAGATTGAAATGTAAGGTCCATAATCATGAGACGGAAACCTTCTCAAAACGGCTAAGTAATAAACCACGACTTGATATTGTTGACAAGACTGTATCTGCCCCTAAATCAGACACTGGACCACCTTAGGGGCTTCACATGGCTGAAGATGGATTTTACCGGCTTCAAGCTCATGAGCAAATGAAAAAGGAGAACGTGTTCCTGTGTGTTCTGAAAATCTCTCCACTTTCATATTTATAAAGTCATTCATCTTGTTAGGCCCGAGCGCCACGAGCGGCCTATTAGTCCTGTAAGGCCGTGCAAAGCCATAGTTTAACAGTGTTGTCAAATCAGAGATGAAGCATTTTGGCACGTTACATGTGGGTGATCTTCATGCGCTCACTCATGCATCCCCCAACTCATGCACGGTTAGAGCATATACGTTTTGTAATGCAAAAATCAAACATTACTATTGCATTTAGAGCCAACAACACACTGTTTACACACTTCAAAATAACTGCCGGGCACAAAAGTGTGACCCACACCATGAGTTATCAAAATGTATAATTTTTTATATTTAAAAAATGGAAAACGATGTTTTCGAATCGGAATATTAGTTCTTCTTCTTTCTTTCATTCTTCTTGGGAAGAACCCCCTTATTTTTCACCCTGGGAACATTGACGAAAAGTCATGAAAATTTGCACCTCTGAAAATCGTGTCAGGGCCTCAGATTCAGCAGTAGGTGTAATAAAAGGAGGAAGATCGTTAGCAGCGAAGGACAATCATTGCCGCTTGCGGCTATATTTGTTATGTTTTTCTGTTTTATCAATGCCAAATGCAGGGAATCAGAGGTGAAAAGTCAAAATATGCACTCAATTGAAACATATACTCTACCACATATACTACCACAACTACTGCCACAACTACTGCTATGATTACTGCGATCATTTTCTACTAAACACTGCCAATACCATTATTACTACTACTGCTACTACTACTACCGCTACTACTGCTACTGCTACTACTACTACCGCTACTACTACTACCGCTACTACTGCTACTGCTACTACTGCTACTGCTACTACTACTACCGCTACTACTGCTACTACTACTACCGCTACTACTGCTACTACTACTACCGCTACTACCGCTACTACCGCTACTACTGCTACTACTGCTGCTACTGCTGCTACTGCTACTACCAGTGCTACTACCAGTGCTACTACCAGTGCTACTACCAGTGCTACTAATACAATATATAATTAGCACTATGGTCACTTCAACTAGATGATTACTCCAATCGCGTACAAATTGTAATATTTACAATTGCAATTTGGTCCTTTTACCACTGCTAATATTTAAAACCAGGTCAGGCAAAAATAAGCATATTTTTCTTAGTTTGAAAGCTATATTATGTAAATGACTGAAATATATGAACCTAAATCAATCAAATTAAAGTCGACCCCCACAATCATTACATGTGCACATCATGATTCTCATATTATTGGATTTTAATCAAGTTCAAGATTCGAGTCATCGCCAGTCTGCTTGGGTCTTTTTAATTGAGACCACCGCCAGTCCTTTGTCAGTGAAAGAGTGCGGTTTGGAGCAGAGTTCAGATTTTGGAGGGGGAAAAAATGTGTCTATTTGAAAGACTTTCCTGTCATGGTCCGGAAAAATAAAATCATACATTGTGATCACTCATTATTTTGCCACACTTATTTATTGACTATTTTGAATCAATGACCACAAAAGCAATCAGACGTTGCTCCGAAACACAGCCAAACACATCTTTACTCTCGTTCCCCCCGTTACATGATTACGACAGATACAAGATCCCGCCTCTTTTCTACGGAGACGATTATTGCCCGGCAACCGAGTGATAGATCTATTTGAGGAAGTGCGAGCGCTCGCGTCTTCACACCTGAGATTTGTGACATTCTTCACGTACCAAACACGCATCCTCGAGCACGCTGCAAAAGCAAAACTATCCACACAATTCATGATGAGTCAGTTCAGATTAGTTCAATATTATGTTTTTAGTAGTTTGGGCTTTAGTTCTGTAAAGTAGGTCGAAATCCTTTCTTTTTTTTTTTTCAGTTTTGATGCGTTTGAAATTTGGAGCGCACATTTTTACTGATAAGAGATGAGATCTGTTTTCAATTCAGGAGCATTTTTAAACGCGACCAGGAAAATACTGAAATATAAAAGCGAATCACATGCATTTGCTGCGGTCTAAACTACAACTTTAGCAGATTTAGTTTTTCATTTTATGACTAAAATGATGGAACATTTTGCCATTTAAATTTTGCTACCACCATTAAAATTGCAGTTTAGATTTAAAATACAGTAAATACAGTCCTAATAACTAAAGGGTTTCATCCATTTTTTGATTACATTTTTTTTCAAATTTTAAGAAAATATCTACGCTATTCAAAATTTGTCTGTGGAGTAAGACATTTTCAGTTCAAATCCATCAAAATATTTTCAAAAAATCCAAACCAGTACGAAATATGTTGTAAAAAAAAAAACTCATTAAAACGAAAAATCTAGAAGAGGAACAAACTAAACAATTCAAACCTTGCTGAATCACAATAAACAATCTGAATTCCTGCCGTTTAGTTCAGGTTTTGCAGCGCACGCCCCGCCCTGCCCCGCCCTGCAGCAACCTCACATCCCCTCGTGGCACAAACGCCTCGCCAAAGTGGCTGGCGTGTTGAAATATCTCGATCTGCCTCTCTGTTATGATTAGTGTGTCGTCGGTGAGTTTTGACCCGCGCCGGTCGCAAAGGTCGTGAAACCTCAGGGCTGAACACATCTGAATGGATTGCATATTTCTACTAAGGAATATTAATGACAAAATGTGAATAAATAGTAGTACTAGCAGTAGTAATCTAACGATAATCGCCTATGTATTTTTGTTACATAATACTGAATACCCGCATTAACATGTATTTTGTGACATTACTTTGTCTAATGAAAGATTACTTGGAATACGTTCACATTGACTTGCATTATATTATAGTGTGAAAACATGACACTTTTTCTTTTTTAGCTTCACCCTTTGTTCTGGATTTATTTATAAGATCAGAGAACCTTCATCACAAAGTAGACCTGCGCTCACTACAAGAGCTGTGATTCCTATTTTTCCTCACTAAGTCGGTGCAAAGCTACAATGTTTTCCTCAGGTTTTAGAAAAGCGACTGAATTCTGACAATCACATGACAGATACGTGCATCCAGAGACTTTCCAGCGCTGGTAAAGACTACAATGCACGATTGTAATTGCTATGGTTTCTCCTTCATATTCAGGCACATTGGCTACTGATAAATAACAAAAAATGCTATATGATATTTATTTGACGTGATCTAAAACTTCCACGAGAAAATAACTGAAAATGGTTGTTATCCAGTGTGTCTAAATGGTATCCCTGAGTCAAACAGCTTTCTTCTTTTGTGTGTATTGTTGTCAAGAGAAAGGATGTAAAGCTTCTCTGACCAAATAAGGTTGAACGTTAGAGGACTGGAGATATATATGCTCCTGCTGTCAATCTGAAACGATAAATCGCTGCAATATTCTGCACGCAACCTTAAGAAAATGACAAAACAACAACAAAAAGATCTAATTTCCCCATACTAGTTTCTCCCTTATGCGCGGTTAGCCCGGGGATCTTTAGCGTCTAATTAATTGTGGACTCAAATCACGGTCTCGGTCGGTAATTGCGCCGCCTGAAGTCTACGACACCTCCCATCTGTTCAGTGCAGCTCTGCAAAATACTCTGCTCCCGTCTGCTGCTCCAGCGACTCTGCAGCGTCTGGCAACCGAAGCGACCCACGCTACTTCCTCCGTCGTCCACTTCACCCTCGCGCCACTTCCAAAATGGCATATTTTACTGCCCGTCATCTGTCCGCGTTTGATCAGGTTGAGAGCATAAACCTGGACTAAATAGGTTCTAAAAACAGGATTAAAGCTTGAGTCCTAAAGTGGGTCCAAAGTGGGTCTAAACCAAGAGGAACTGGAGACTAAAATTCAACAAGTTCTAAAACGGGACCGAAGCAGCTCTAAATTCAAACTAAACCAGGATTAACCAGGACTAAACCAGGACAATACCAAGATTGAAGTTGAGGTAAACTGAGACTAAACCCGGACTGAATAGGTTCTAAAACTGAATTAAAGCTTGAGTCCTGAAGTGGGTCCAAGCCAAGACGAACTCGAGACTAAAATTCAACAAGTTCTAAAACGGGACCAAAGCAGCTCTAAATTCAAACTGAACAAGGATTAACAAAGACTAAACCAGGACTATACCAAAATTGAATCTGGAGCAAACTGAGACTAAACCCGGACTAAATAGGTTCTAAAACAGGATTAAAGCTTGAGTCTTAAATGGAGCCAAAGTGGGTCCAAGTCAGGACGAACTCGAGACTAAAATTAAACAAGTTCTAAAACGGGACCAAAGCAGTATTAAATTCAAACGAAACCAGGATTAACCCAGACTAAACCAGGACCAAGATTGAATTTGGAGTAAACTGAGACTAAACCAGGACTAAACCAGGACTCTATAAAACCATGAAAAGCCGAGTATGCTACTGTCTATCTGTCCATGCTCCATCGTTTCCAGTCGATGTTTTTAGATGCAAAATCAAATTCAGCTTGTTTTGAAAATCCTTTATTTGGCAGGCAAAGGGGGCAGATCTAGACAGATTTGGTTTTTATGGGCCAAGCTTAGATATGCCACCAGAAAAAGAAAAATCGGATTTCAGACAAATTTTTGGGTCTTAAATTGGACTGGATTTGCCCAGCTCACCGTAGCAACATCCTGACTGACGTTGCACAGTTGTTTGGGGCAGGGCATAGTCATATTGGATAGTTTGTTACTTTATTGTAAGACTGTTCAACTTAATTTTCCTGAGGGCCAGATTTCTTGGGGGGGCCGTGGCCACTGGGCCGGATAGGCTACTAACCGGTTGGTCCCAAGACTAACCCAGAATCAAACCAGGTCAAAAGCAGAATTAAATAGGATTCAGCCAGCCAACCAGGTTTAAACTTGTACGAAGCAGGATTAAACCAAAAACAAGAAAAAAAATGGAATAATAATATTTGGAAGATGGGTTGCGGCCGGATCCGATCGTTTGGCGGGCCTGATCTGGCCCCCGGGCCTTAAGTTGAATGGCCCTGCTGCACTGTCTCCCGTGTTGTCTCAGTTTCGAAGACAAATCGTGCGTCCGGAGGGTAGCGGAGCGAAATAACGGCGCAGTGGATGAGTGTGGTCTTGTGTTGTTGTCTGTGTGATGCGTGTTGTATCTTTGGTAGGCCAATCAGCTGGCAGAATTTTTTGTAAATATGTTCCAGGTTTTTGAACAGTACAGAAAGAAAGGCTACCTAAGCAGTGAATGTGTGAAACGGGAAGTCTTTTAACTGACGATAACTGTGTGTTTGTGTATATGTGTGCGTGTGTGTGTGTGTGGTGTGTGTGTGCCAATCCCGTGAGTCCAGGACATTTGAAGTTTGAATATTTGAAGAACAGGGTCAGTATTGTTGATAATGTGGGGTGAAAATGCTGGTGTCAAAGGTCATTACTTGAGACGGAGTTTAAATGTGAAGAATGTGAAGTGAAGAATGGAGTTCTGATAAAGTCTGAAAGTGTCGTTATAAGTTCATGTACCGGTGCAGTCATTGGCGCACAGTACGGAGGAAGTCCCAGGAGAATTTTGAGGAGTAACATGCAGGTCTTAAACAAGATCAGCCGAAGGAGGAAACTTCATCGACAGGCCCGTAAGTAAGTCTGATAATCTAGTCTAGAGCAGCGACGACTAATGACAAAAAACATGACTTTGACTCGGAAATGATCAACGGTAATTGGATAATCGTTATCAGCATTCAGCACTCAAAGCTGGCTCGTACGTTCGCCATGTCCCAGGGAAAAGAGCTTTAATTCTATCAACACAGATTGAGTTAAAAAGGTCCAGTACGTTACTTTTAAGACTAAAATAAAGTTGTTTGCTTTTTTCATTTTGAATGTTTTTATTAGTTTAGTGTTGAGCTATAATATTCCACAGTATGGCAGAAAACGTATCTATCGCCATGGAAACTTGCTAATTTGATAATGATTATAATTATTTTTTAATATGTCAATAGGTCTTCCTTCCTTACCTTTTACTGGTTAGAGTTTAGTATTTGATATTGCCCAATGTATATTTTGAAATGTATACGCAGGAAAACCACTAGATCTACTGTCCATGTTAACCGTATAAGGAGGCAGACTGGCCCAAATGAAACAAAACTAACTCCAGGCCTGTTTTAGAAATATTATACTTAGGTTAAAGGAACCAAATTGTCTTTCTGAGCTAACCAGGTTCTAACGTTGTTTGTACTGGAGTAGTTTGATGAATCCTGGTTAGAAAATCCTCTCCCCTCCGAGCGTCAAAACTACTCTATTTGCCCTTGATAACTGACGTTTTCTCGACTGTGGACGTGACTCTGAGAATCTTCTCTGCTGTTTTATAAGTCCATAAATCACCGGCCGAACTCGCTCTGTGACTTTATCCTGTCTAATCAGGATCAGTCCAACTGCGTGCTGAGACCAGGAAGTGAGAGGCCAGCTTGAAACATGCGTTGAAATCATGAATCAATGTTTATCTTAAACTGTGTGTATTTCCCTCTGCAGCCAACAGATGGCACCAGAACTCAGCTAGTCCCGTGGCAACAGCAAAGGTTCAAATGTAATTTGGATTGTTATAAAAAATGTTTTAAAGTTCTAAAACATGAAATGCCAAACTAAAGGTACTCAAGAGCATGTTTAAAGGCTGATAACAACACAAATAATGCATAATATTTGTTCTTTAAAGGCTCAAAAAAGTAAAAAAAATCCTTTTAGTAAATGGGTTAAAGAACAAGTGATCACCATAGTAACCAAAATATATAGTACATGAATTGTAACTTAAATGCCAGCAATTGAAATGGTCATATTGTTGTGTGATATTGACTAAATGCTTGTTGTCTTACCACTTCAGGGAGCAGCTTGGTGGCCAGGTCGTGGATGGCCTTACCCATAATGCACAGGGAGGAGAGGATGAAGACCACCCCAAGGACACAGCACGCTCTGAGGAGAAGATGGGTAAAGAGAAACAGGCTTTACAATCATGATTACAGGGCTGCACAATAACGTAAAATCGTGATATAGACGAGTTTGAGACTGAATCACAAAGAAAGATGTTCAATATCATTACAATATTATATACAAAAAATGTTCTTGACAGAGGTGGGTAGAGTAAAAGTGTACCCAAGCAAGAGTTGCGTTACTTCAGAAAATTTTACTTAAGCAGAAGCACAAAGTAGTTGTCCAAGAAGTAAAAGGAAAAAAAAGTATATAGGAAAACTACTGTCTGGACGTAAAATCAGATTAATAACTTGAAGTATATATAATTTGAAAGCCAACACATTAAATAATGCACAACAAATTGTATATTCAAAGGTTATACCACAAAATTGAACAAAATACATTTAAAAACACTTTTTTTTTTCCCATGTCTTCTTTTTTTTTCTGTGCAATTGATTCTTGTCAGACGTGCATGTACTGGACAACACACACCACTGACATTGGTTTAACGGATCAATATCTAAAACGTTGTAAAGGCGCTGACAGTGACAACCATCAACAAATTAGATCCAACCATCTCAACAAGGTCATTCTTCTGCGTCACTAAATGCCTGCTACGTATTGGATAACTTTATGAACGCTTGTTTATTTTATTTGTTATGGGACAGTGCACATTGATCAACATGTGTTAGTACAACATGTAAATGAGCCAGAGTTTAACATAAGCACAATGAGGATGTGTATGGACAATGAGGAAGAATGTTCTTTATAGATGTCAGTATTACACAGGAATGCTTTAACTCAAGAGCCAAACAATGAACGGACTATGTTAAAAATATAAATAAATTCAGACTTCAGATTATTACATATCTGATGACGTGTTTTGCTTTTTACTTTTATTTTATTCAACCTTTATTTAACCAGGAACGTCCCACTGAGATTTCCAATTTCTTTTGCAAGGGCGTCCTGGCAAGCGCAGCAGCACAAATCATTCATCACATTTAAACCTTCACATACGGTAAATATGTTCCCTAAAACAGCTACAAACCGTCGGTCTCATTTCCGGACCTTTCAACATAGATTTAAACTGACCAATTGAAATCAGTTCTTTTAGTTTCCAGACCTTTTATAAGTTATTCCATGTTGAGGGAGCAGAATATTGAAATGCCATTTTACCAGTCTTTGTGCGAACACTCTTGAGAGAATACTGTCCATCTGGTTTTTGTTGAATATATGCACAAAGATATGAAGGGTGCGGACATATGACACCCTTGTAAATAAGCAATACATTTCTAATTCACAATTGACAGCACGGTGGCATTGTGCAGAGGTTCCCGAAGTTCCCCTGTTTAAAAATTCATACATTTTCAAATAAACAACATTCAACTAGGGCTGTAATACTCAAGTGGTTTTCTTGGTTAGTCAGTAAATGGGGTCTTAGCCGGCCACATTCGTAGTCGATGTATTATTTTACTGGTACTTTTCTGTGTAGTTATTTCTATGTAAAGATTTTATTATCATAATATTTTTTCATGTTTTGCCAATGCCACGCAGCTCCCCATTTAGTCAATTATAAACCCACATGGCATGTCTTTGATTTCATTGATTTCATTGATTTTATTTATTTTATCTATTTTATCTATTTTATCTATTTTATCTATTTTATTTTCTTATATATATATATAATATTTAATGTGTTTAATTGAATGTGTTCAATTTCATTTTATTCATTTTATTCTTTTTATTCTTTTTATTCTTTTATTATATATATTTATTGTGTTCCATTTAATGTATTCAATTTTATTTTATTTATTTTATTTATTTTATTTATTTTATTTATTTTATTTATTTTATTTATTTTATTTATTTTATTGATTTTATTGATTTTATTGATTTTATTTATTTTATTTATTTTATTTATTTTATTTATTTTACTTTACAAAAGGTGCCGTATGTAACTTTTCTGATCAAGGGTATGCAACTTGCTTTTCTCCATGGAGATGGAATATTCTACAGTCCAACCTTTTTAATGCAGCATAATGACAACACAACATCAATTCCCACACTTCTAATGCGCGCTTTTATGGCTCTCTGTAATAATACGAGACTACACAACACTAGAATTGCTTTTGCTAACATATCTATACTCTAGGCTCTGTGCTAATACTCGCACTTTTCTTGGATTCGATTAGCTGAGTGGCGTGCAGATGAGCGCGCTGCACCTTTACTGTTCTGCGTAACCTCGACAGATGTCCTCTGAACACCTGTTCCCAATTACACCCCCCGGAGGGACCGTAAACAGCGTCGCGCGAGTCCAGGGTCACGCTTCAAAACCTGTCTGTTTTAACCAACTCGTACAGAGGGGAGAGCTGAACATATTAGCACACTTTAAAGTCTGGATTATTCAAGATTTGCCATTTTCACTGGCTTTTAACAGATATTTAGCTTTGTTTGATCTGCACAAATTAGGGCTGAAGGATTTTGGCTAAATAACTCTTTCTGATTTGGTAATTTATCTTTTAATTGTTGAATTCTGGTCGAAGTTCAGTTTCATGTTCAAACAGGTCCGACAGCATTGACATGTGAGAGCAGAATGAAACGGGAACTATAAAACTAATACAATAGTCCACAATTCAAAACATGTTTGCAGCGGTTTGAACTCGAGTGTTGGCACGTTTTATACATTAGTGAGACAGGATATTATTTAAGTTTTTTGGTCATTGTGAGCATTCAAATTACAATTTAAATTCGATTAGAACAACAAACTACAAAAGGTCTAAAAGGACATTAAAACAATATTGATATCAGGAACAATTGTGTCTGTGTGTGTCTGTGTGTGTCTGTGTGTTGTGTGTCTGTGGTGTGGTGTGTGGTGTGGTCTGTGTGTGTGCTGTCTGTGTGTTCTGTGTGTGTGCGTGTGTGTCTGTGTGTGTCGTGTGTCTGTGTGTGTGTCTGTCTGTGTCTGTGTGTGTGTGTGCGTGCGTGTGTGTTCTGTGTGTGTGTGTCTGGTGTGTGTCTGTGTGTGTCGTGTGTGTGTGTGTGTGTGTGTGTCTGTCTGTGTGTGTGTGTGTGTGTGTCTGTGGGTCTGTGTGTGTTGATAAATGTTTTTTTTACTGCACTGAAAGGCTCCCAGTAGAGATGCATGTCTGTGTCTCCTATGAGGGCCTTCATATGTATGTTTCCATGGTAATGTCGTCCTTAAACATTTTAAGGCATAAAATGTTTCCATCTCCGCGAATAACGTAACTGAGTATTTGCTTCAACTGTTTATTTCCATGGAGTCGTGCTCGTGATGTGAAGTTCACTCTAAACTTGCACGGGGCTAAATCGTGATTGCATTTCTACCTTCCAAATACTCTGGCTGCGATCAAATTTGGTCCGAAACTAAAAATATTGCCAGTTTTGTTCAGAGAAATACAAACTAAATTTCAAACTGTTTTATATGTTTATGTTTCTCATCGCCAAAGGAACTGCACATTGTCACTTGCGCTAAACTGTGCCCACATCTCTGCCGCTTAATCCCGTCCACGTTCGAGTATCCGACTGATCCTCCGACTCCGGGGAATTTGAGCGAATGAGGTAACCACGGCAACACAGGGCAGCTCTCTCCAGGATGTGCGCAGCCGGGGTCACACGCCCATATAAGGAGGGGGGGGCACTCTCCCTCTGTCCCAGCTGAACTCCCCCCCCCTCATGTTCTCCATCTGAACCACTGCCAGGGTGAAACGGCACAGTGTGTACAGATCGTCATGACGCCGACGCGCTTTAGTTGGACAGTCGTTTCGGTGCGTTAATCATTATATTCTCATGAAAATATTACCAGAGCAATTGTGACAGAGAGAATGTATATATAAGATAATGATGGCTTAGTTCACTCATTTTAAAGCAACAGTATGTAACTTTCTGGAGGCGGTCCGTTTTCGGCAGACGCTTTATGCCATATTGTGGAATATTATAACAAAAGGAACAACCACGGAGACGAGCAGGAGACGAGATGTCATCCACAACAAGTATTATTTTTTATTACGACTTTGTTTGGTGGGCTACAACCTGTGGTCAATATTGATCATAGTTTTACGTCAGTCAAGTGTCAGTTTGTAAACTTGTGTGATTTGGATTTCTGCAGCTCATGTCCAACCAGGAAGTACAATTAAAAACGTCTCCAAGATGGTCAAACTGGGGGGAGTGGGCAAAATGATTCACAAAATCACTCGTGAAATGTGTCTAGTGACTTTATGTATTCCCTCCACCACCTGCTGCAGCACACGTTTGGACTTACATAATTAAGCTTAGGTTTGACATTAAACAGCCTCTCACCAGGAATGTCCCGCAGTATGGCATTTAAGACAGGTTACTCCTGTAACTGAGTAAATGCAAAATAAGAATGGTGATGATAAAATCATGATCTCATTCCTGTGATGATCTATTTTGATCAAATGGACACATTGGGATTCAGGCTTCTTTCAGGTATTCTCTGAATGAACAAACCAAGCCAAAATTATAATAATAATACATATATTTCACAGCCATTGCTGGGTTTCAGATGACATGACAACATTCTATGGGCCAGTGTCCAGTGAGTTCAGGCTCTAGTCACATTTGTGAATTTACTTTTCCTAAATGTTATGGCAAAGTTCAATGTAATCAATAGGAAAACTGTCAAACGCGAATTCACTTCAAAATAAGGCGTTATTATAACTAAGAAATTAAACGGAGTAATGACCATCATTACCATCACCCTTTGACTGAAATATTCATTAAAGCTTATAAATCAGAACTTTCAATAGGATTCATGTCTAAATTGTATAAATGTATTAACAATTCACTCTACTGATTACGTTAAGGTTAAATGGGAACGACAGGGTCACTTTGTTCTGGATGATGAAGAGTGGGAAAGTATCTGTACATCTCACTGGAGAACCACAAAGTCACATGTTTGGAGGGAATTCTGTTGGAAAAATGTGTCTCGTTTCTTTCCAACCCCATGTCAAAGTGCCCATTACACACAGGGAAATGCAGACTGTTGGAGAGGCTGTGGCAGCAGGAGGCAAACCACTATCACGTGTTTTGGGATTGTCCTTCAGGACGATGTATTTGGGCCTCAGAACTCCTGCCATGGACACAACCAGCAGTTATCTCTGGAGCATCCTCCTGGTGGTAGCAAAGAAGGCCCTCACGAAAAAATGTGAGACACAAAATGCTCCGACGATCAAGGACTGGACTGACATTATAATGGACTTTCATGAAATGGAAAAGATTAGATTCGGACTTGATTTGAAAGTGGACTAAATGGGACGTTTTCTTTGGGGTCTGAGTGCCATTATATTGTTTTTTTTGTTTTTTGTGTGATGTCTACTTATTTTGGTTTATGTCTTTGTTTCTCTGGTCTTGTTTTATTTCTCTGTTTTTATATGTATAATAACTTGAAAAATGTCCCATTAACTTTTTAAAAATCTGCATTTTAATCTTAATTTAGCTGCCCCACATCTGCGTTCAATAATATTTGCCCATAGAATGTTGTGATGTCACTTTTCTCATAAAACAAACTCCCCTATTCATCTTGTTATGACATCGCCGGGGTCTGTTACCGTGGCAACACCCAATCACCGCCACCAACCACATTTCAATTACATTTTTATTTATTTATTTATTTTTCCACTTTCAAACAAAACACAGACGTATTGTTTTTATTACAAGAGCAAAATCGATCCACCTTGGCTTTATTAAGGCTATAGCTTTCCATCTAGTGGCTTGGGTAAACAAACTCCAAATACGCTCAGAGAGCGAGGAAGTGTGTCCCGTTGCTATGGAAACACGTGTGTAAAGCGCATGTGCGCATACATTTGGGTTGTCAGGTTTAGGTGGAGAGCCTGTGTAGGTCTCCTCATGTCTTCTGCATGTGTGGAGAAGTGTTCAGTAACTAAGGATGAGCTCGAACATTGTGTCCCAGAAACAAGGCTGCAGCACTATTTAAAGGGATGATGTCACCTTTTTCCATTCAATATTTTATGTTAATTGGACATTTAAAATAGAGTCTATGGATTAACAATAGAATTGAACTTTGAATGGAAAAAAATAATCACATACCATATAAAAATAATAAACATTCATAGTGTAAGGATGTTGTCATTATAGTTCAAAAGTACTAAAAATCAGATACTGATTGATACTAATACTCATTTGGAGTATAGTGTAAGACCACATGGTAACATAAAGAAATGTTTGTGTTAAGGCATGTCTTAAAAAAAAAAAGCTTGTTTTATTGAGTACTTGTCCTTTATCCTTTGATATGAAAAGTTGTTTGTAATCTGAGTAATTTACATTTTTTTGTACTGATATATTGTTCTATTCAAATTTTGTGTTGTGTTCGTTAAATATGGTGATCAACTATGAGAATAGACCCATATGTTTCGAAGTATAAAGACAATCCAGTACTCTAGTGTAGTGACAGTAGTCTAATAGCAGTGTAGAACAGAGGCTTCTCAAACTTTTTCTGGGCAGCGCCCCCTCAGTGACGACGGCGTTTCAAGAAGACGCGCTCGGTCACTGCGGATCACTTTACCAGGCGCGGGTCTACGACGTCACACACAGACTGCTTTCTGCAGTATGCTGACTCGTACCGCTCGTTTGATATTTCCCATTTTACCATGAAAAGCGCATGGATCAAAAGAAACACACATTCTTCCGATATCGCTTTATATCGCAGAATGAACGGTCAGAAGTGGAGCAGTTAAAACTGAGACTCAAAAAGTAAAGGGAGGAGGACAAGTGCGAAGGGAACCGGGAGAGAAGCACGCAGAGACCGAGGAGGAGGGCACAGAGGGGACGTGCGCGTGAGGGCACAGAGGGAGACGTGCGTGAGGGGCACAGAGGCAGACGTGTGCCGTGAGGGGGTCACAGAGGGAGACGTTAGCGTTGAGGGGCACAGAGGCAGACGTGCGTGAGGGGTCACAGAGCAGACGTGCGGATGAGGGAAGACGAGCGTAGGCACCAGAGGGAGACGTGCGTGAGGGCACAGACAGACGTGGGCAGTGTGAGAGGGTCACAGAGGCAGAGTTGCGTGGGGCACAGAAGGACAGACGTGCGTGAGGGCACAGAGGCAACGTGCGTGAGAGGTGGGCACAGAGGCAGACGTGCGTGAGGGGCACAGAGGCAGACGTGCGTGAGAGGGGCACAGAGGCAGACGTGCGTGAGGGGGTGTTTTTCTGTTGCTCAAAACCCGTCTGTCACACGTAATGTGTGCACATTTCACCAAACGTCTCGCGCCCCACACTTTGAGAAGCTCTGATGTAGAATACGTACAAATACAAACTTGCTGACTCTGAACACAACTCTTTTGGACAAACCTTTTCAGTAATCATAAAGCTTGTGTACACACGAGAAGGAGCTTGTACATCGAGTCCCAGAGAAAACTGCCGAGCTGTGGATGGTCCCACCAAACAGGCAGGTCAAGATGAATCCTTTACTATCTTTTAACCTTGAAATAATCATCAAAAACATACCAAGAGTTGTGATATGTTTCACATATTTAGACTGTCATTCTCTCAAAAGATGAAAATTCCAACTTGTGACATCATCTAGCGGGCTCCTCTGTGTTTTTAAAGTTCATTTTACGCACCCAGATGCATTTGAACTTGGAAGTAGGTCTGCACCGTGCACAATATCTCAAAAGGCCCAGTCCAAAAAATAAAATATCCTGTCTTTTTGCATACCATAAACATGTTCAGAAATGCATGTGATTCATTCGTTTTATTAGTTTGTCAGTTATTATATTTCAATCTTCTATCAAATGATCTAATCTAATCTAATCGCAGTTGCAATACTTGTTGAAAAATTGCAATTCCGTTTTTTATTTCTAAATTGTGCATCTATTTGACGCACCGATTAGTTTCAACCTTATTTACACGGCTTCACTTCCCAAACTGAATCAACATAATGTCTCAAGAATACTTTGTGAAACATACTTTTTTTTAAGCTTGATCTCTATAAAAGGTGAGCAGACTTGTCATAGCGGGTTCAGTTAATCCCTAAGTGGCCTCCTGCAGTTTTGTGAGTGTTTTTCATTGAGCTCGCAGAGAGAAGGAGGTGGTTACATTAAGAGGGAGATTACATTCAAATCAACACTAATGAGACGGAGGAGCGCGGAGACACTCGGAGGATTAGCACATGGCAAACAAAGCAGACGAACACACAAAGGATTCCTGTTTTTTACTTGAGAGATTGTCAAAGTTGAAATACAAAATGGGTTCTAATGTTCATCACTTTTCACTAGTGTCAAAAAATAAGTGTCTGGGGTGAGGGAAGTCTGGGAGTCCCTGCTTTTTGACTGTTGCCCCCACGACCCTGGATAAGCGGAAGAAGATGGATGAATGTGTGCGTGTGTGTGTGTGTGTTCGTGTTTGGCAGTGAGCGGAGGAGACGACAGTGAGGACCACCATTCGCGCCACGACCCAAGCGCCGGGCCGGAGCCTCTGACGTAAAACTGTGGACTTTGGACCATGGGACATTCACTGGCTCCGCGCATACACACAGAACGTGAGTGATGCAATCGGAAATACACAACAATAACAACAACAACAACGTTATAGTCTTCCGTTTAAATGCAGAACGAGGGAAAAGTCTCACAGCTAAAACATGCTATGAAGTGGATTGATTTGTGTAAAATGTCCGTCACAATGCGTCGCTTCCTTGGGCGGCGCGAACAAAAGGACCTTTAAATGAAAATGATTATGATGATTTGTGGTGGTGGTGGTCTAGTATGGGGTTTGTAGGGTTGTGTTTTTAGAATTAACGTAATGTGAAAATGGCTAAATTGTCACAAGATGGCCTAAAACTAGGGCGGGGTGAAACGGGAATACAAATGTTAACGCAACGTCCTTGTGACGAGCTGCTATTTTGGTCATGTTGTCATAGTGTGATTCCTGTTTAAAGCGCTCATGACAGGTTGGACTCACTGAACCATTATACAGCTAAAGATAAACATATTTCACATTTTGCTGAAAATGATTTATCTCTGAATAGCAGAAGTTGAGGTTTATTATTTTACTTCCTGGTTATAATCGATGACATCACGCTAGGAATTACGCAGCCAAAAGTTATCTAATGTTATTATCTGACAAATAAAAATGCATGAGACACCTTTATTTTGTTAAATTAATGTTTAGCGGGTCAAAAAAGTTGTGTGTGAATTATGCATAAACCTTGGATGGAAGGCGTGTCCCTAGTGTGATGTCACTTCCTGTCATTTTCTACAGGTGTTTCAACTTTTCTCCACAAACAGCTTCTAAAACTATAATCTATATTTACAACAACTACGAATACCCCAAATAAAGTCAAAATTAGAAAATCATAAAAGCCTGTTGTTGACACCCACTTCTTGGTTCTTCTGATTGGTTAAATCCAGCTGTCACTCAATCCCAGTGACACGTGACTGTTCAGAAGCAGATTACTTTATTTACTTCTCGAAAGCGATAGGAAAAAAATCAAAAAAAATCATCGTGCTAAAATCGAAATACCGCCTGGTTATAGCGACCGTGCAAAAGTTACTCTCTGCATGCTTTGTTAGTGTCAGGGGCAACAGGGGCTTCCCTAAACGCCCTCGTCATCGCTCGTATATTCTGCATGGAGAACATCTGAACAAGCCCTAATTAAACTCGTGCGTTTTGGTCCCGGTTTCCTGGAGGACGTGATCTGCTCTGACGTCTCTACAACAATTACCTGGGACTAAGGCAAGGGCACATCACCACTGCCAAATCTGCTCTTTTTTTTTTATTTATTTTTTTACTTTACTTTGTAGAATCGTCACCAAGGGAAACATTTACATTGAAACCGTCGCTACGCCAATGTCGCCTCACAATGTTGCCCATCGAGATGATGCGGCTGGATTGAATACAATTATTACAGGATCGGTGTAGCCTCAACGTGCCTATGTGTGTTATGTATTATTTAAATCAGAAACATTCCTCCTAACGTCACTAACTAAATATAGTCGCGGTAAATAAAATATACCCTCTCCAGCGATTCACTTTGTGGTTCAGTGTGGACTGCGTTTGACATACGGTCCATTCACAGATGGGCCGCCTCATTTCAGTTAAAGAACACCGTAAAAGAAATAGGTTATAATAGGAAATAGGAAATTTATGTGCAACTTAAATGTCTTGCCTTTATGTTTAATTGCCAAAGCAGCCTATGCATGGTTAATTAAAGACTATATATGGGACATCAATGTATCTTTGCAAACCTCTGTGTGAAGTATCCATACAGCGGGGATTGTTGTGACCGGGTAAACGTCATTAGACATATTTAACACACAGAGAGAGAGAGAGAGAGAGAGAGAGACAGAGAGAGAGACATTCAGCAATCTGTTGAAGCTGGCACAGAACCCAGCGAGGAGGTCTTACGAGCGGCACTGCTTTTGCCCCTCAGTAAACACAAATGGATTCAAAACAGTGTCATGTATAAAATCCAGACTTCCCCCCAAAACTTTAAAGTATTTTCACCTCTCCTAAACCCTCCCCATCGCCGCCTGTTTCCTTTCAGTCTGCTTCGGGGTCCCATTCAGAGGACGCACAAAGGCCCCTGACCTTGGTCCACCTGCGCACACACACTCTCCCCCTTCTCTCTTCTCGCTCTCCCCCCCCCTGTAAACAGATAAGATTGAGCCCGTGTCGCCGGCCTTCCCAAAGGAAACTGAAGGCGCACGCACACAAAAGCCCCCCCCCCCCCCCCACACACACACACACACACCATACACACATAATGGACAGTGCGATATTTGTTTATAGAGGGAACCCAATGTGCTTCTCAAAGTGCGGTCAGGCACAGTAGTGATTCATGCATATTCAAGCGGTCTGTGCTCGCCTGCGACACTAATTTCACCGCCCTCCCCAGACTCCCTAACCGAACACCGCCACTGCTCTTTACTTACTCTTTACATACTTTGTTCTGCATTTTCCTTTTTTTTTTTTTTATAAACGGCGACAAAAGGTTTAGCAGCGCCGCGCGTCGTTTTGGCACAAACTGACAGCAAATCCTAATCCTAACTCGTCGCTACTGCAATCTGTCACTTTCCAAAAGGCCAGGTAACATTAAAGGGAGGTGGGAGGTGGGGGGGGGGTGGACAGCTCCACGTTTCTCAACCTGGAAGTAAGCAGACTTAGATTTATTAAGTCTTTTGGATCAATATTGCAATGTAAAATGTCGTAGATGAGAAAGAACAGTCTTCGGATACGGCCCTCTCTGGGACTTTTTGGGGCGCACGGTAGCTGCTTGTTTCCATGGAGGGATTTACATTTTTACAGTGGATACTGTTTACTTTTACATCACTACATTTGAGAGCAAGACGCTGTACTGTATAAAAAAAATTTAAAATATTTGAACTATACTGAAAAATGCCTTTATGATTTGAGAATGGAAAGTTATTTTTTAATTACTGTAATTTTCGGACTATAGAGCGCTCCTGAATAAAAGCTGCACCAACAAAATGTTGTTCTAGCTTTGGCGAGGATGTTCCACAGTATGGCTTTAATGATGCACTACGTGGAGACGAGCAGGTGATGCCGAGCTGCATTATTTATCCTTGTTCAGTCTTGGTTTAATTCTAAGATCTAGATTTGATATTGACAAAATTGTAGACTTGGTTTGAACCCTAGTTTGAGCTTGTTACACATGGTTTAACCCCAGAACCACATTAGACTTTGTAAGGAACCGGTCTAGACTTTCGACGTTGCTTTAAAACCTCGTTCACAGCCGCTTTTAATGAAAGAGGTGTTGATTTGCCAAATAAAATGACAGGTTTAATATAAAGATTACTCACATGTATTCCCGATGGGCCGAGTGGACGGCGGCGGCGTTACTGTATCGCCACAGAACTATGACAGAGGAAAGGACGTCCAGAATGGCATCAAACTGTCAAAAAACACAAATTATTACCATCGTTGTTTTTTTTGTTGTTGATGAGCGAATAAGCGAATACGTGAATAAGTGAATTACGAAATGCACTTACAGCAAATCCAAAAGCAGAAGCACTATGTCGCATAAAGGAAACCGCTGCAAGAAAAGACAAAATATAATGTTAGTTAAATACACTTCAATAGACCAACAATACCACTGAAGACATTTCGGTATGAATTTTACATATTAGGTGTCGTTGCCATGTGAATCATCATATTTTAACAAATGACGGATTACACTGACATCTTATTTTAAGGTTAGGCCTGGAAAAAACGTTAAATGTATTATTTAAAAGTATATAAGATAAACATACATGTATTTGAAGCCATTTTGCAGTATTGAAAGGTACTTATGCCGTATTATTTTGCAGTATTTTAGCTTGCTTCTCCGCTTCAAATCGCAGAGCTTTTCCCTCGCTAAGCATCCACGCTCCAACACATTGATTGACATAAAATTATTGCTATTCCCGCAGTTTTTCCCCCTCATAAATAAAAAAAACAGCTTCTTTTGAACTGTCAAACCATTTATCAATACATATGATCAAATGTATAAACAAACTCAAGCGATCGTTTGGGAGATAACGGTGCCGTTTGGAACCGCCTGCTTGGCACTGTGGAACTGTTAATACTTTACTCCTAGAATGTTCCACACTGTGGCATTAAACGTGTCTACCTCCATGGGGGGGAAGAGCTGGAGATCAACAAAGTCAAGTTACAGGTCAGATCCTGCTCACGTTTTTCAAGGTATTTTTTTGGTATTTAAACAGAAAAGTTACCGTTAAGTTGGATAAACTTGCAGAAAATAAAGTTTGAATTCAACTTTAAAATCCCCCGTATTGCCCCTGTACAACGTCTTATTACCGAAATGAGATCGATTAAACGTCTTAATTTACAGCCTTTTGACATTTCAGTGAAGCAAATAGTGCATCTGGAAAGGTCGTCGTGTAACTCTTCGAGGTGGATCGGTTTCATGTATAAAAAGGTTGCGTTGTCGAAAAGTTTTTTTGCTGCTGAAGTAAATCAGACGAAACGGTATGACCACTGAATTATGAGCTCTTCTTCACGGCATAGCTGGAGCAGAGATGAAAGCAGTTTTACCCTAATTCTGTCGACTCATTTCAACTAATAATATGTTGATTTGGTTTTTTTAGCAACGTAACATCTTTGTGAATTAATGAGGACTAAACGCTTGCAAATGTGTCCAGAAATCCTTCGTAAATGTCAAGGCCCATGAAGAATGCAATATGGTTCAGTAAACTATATGCATTTCTAAATTTAAATATAGACCAGATTTGTTTGACGGCTGAAATGTTGACGACAGAAATGAGAAGTGAACATTTTGTCCTCAAAGTTCAAATGAAAATCTTCAAAACTGCAGCTCTTGTGGCTTGTTCCAAGTCTGCAGCAGTCAGCCTCTTGAGGTGGCTTAGATCTGGTTTAGTCCTCGGTTTTGGACCTGGTTTAGTCCTGGGATTGGACTTGGCTTCGTCCTGATTCCGTCCCGCAGCTCCCGTGGGGCGTGCCCGGTCTGCGGCGGTCAGTATCTATGATCACATGCATTTCTTCACCTTACGTAACGCTCCTTTCCTTCATCTCCCCTCCCAGACTTTGCTTAGAACCACGCCCACTTGGCTGAAGTGTTCTTTTCCCATTTTAATTGCATGCGGCGATATGCTAATCGGGATGTAAATGAGGTGTTTGGATAAGATTGTGCCGCGAGATTGCTGCCAAATAACAAGCTTAAACACGAGACAACAATCAATTAGCGGCGATGATTGATGGTCCATCTTCTTGTATTTGTTCCGCAGCCTCACTGATGAGCTCAAACGAATAAATATACAGCGGCCGATAATGACGTTGCGAGGCGAGTCATCTTTCAAAAGGCTCCAGTTGGTGAAGATGGCAGGTTGCACAAAAGCAGAAAGCGATATGCGGAAAGATACAGCAAGGAATCCTCTCCCCTTTTTCCGAGTTTATTTTTAGCTCGGACGCACCAGGGGCCGACCAGCTCGCCTGCATGCTGATCCGCAACAATATGTGGCGTCGCTGTGCGTGTCTTCTGACGGCCTATTTACCCACCATCCCTTGCAGCGAGAACTGGAGAGCGGAGACGGTAAAAAGGGAAGCTTGTCCGACAGGAGTTAACCCGCTCTAAACTTAACCAGGTTGGCTTAGACTGGCCAGGACTAAACCAGGTCTGTTAAGCGGGACTAATTACACCAGGACTAAAACAACATCAGGATCAACCACAACGAAACCAAAAATAAACCTCGTCCAATGTAGAACTTCACCGGCGCTGAAGCGGGACTAAACCAGGATTCAACCAAGTTCAGGCCAAACAGAGTTAACCAGGTCCAAACTAAATCCAAACAAGGACTAAATCAAGTCTAAAGCAGGACTAAATGTGGCAATACTCACTTCAACCTTAACTATGACTAAAGCAAGGCTGAACCAGGATTAATTAAACCAGGACTATAACAGTTAAACAGTAGGACTAAAACCAGGACTAAATCAAGCCCAATGAACAAAGAATAAACCTTTAAACCAGAAAAATATAAACAAGCTTTGAACTAGGACTAAATGAACTTCAACTACACTAAGTATAAACCAGGTCTAAATACTGGTTAATCAGGTCTGAAGCAGGACTGAACTAGACTAGATCAAGGCATCTAACACTAAACCGGGTCTGAAACCAAGGCTATTTTTACCCACAATTCCTAACCCAGTTCATATATTGCTGCTTTCCCACAACACTTCTCCTTTAGTCTGCAATCAGAATCAGCTGCCAACTCCCCAGTCGTTTAGCACTGGAAAAAAGCAGGAAGTAGAACTTGCCCGGGCTAACTCCGATACATGATGTTTGAATGCAAAATGAGAGCATATTCCATCACGTGTGGAGAGCTGCACGTCTGAGAACACAAACGGGGGGACACAAAGGTGGAAAAGTGACCGACAGCACATCTGAAAGTCCTCTGTTTCCATTGCACAAAGCACTTAAGAAGTTCCTCTCTGTTAATTGCAGCCTGTGATAAAAATCGATCAAATGTAATGAAGACTTATGGATCGGTCTGAGCCAAAATGGTGGCCACAATACCTTTTTAAAAGTTTCTTGACAAATGAATAGCCAACTGCGAGCGAGCTGCTGTACAAAAATATAACCGTGGTTTTTAAGAGCGAATAAATCAATGTAAGCTATGCTGAAAATTAAATTAAATAAATAAATAAATATAATAACAATATAGCAAAATTCAATTGTTTCCAAAGATTATAGAAGACAAATTAGAAAAGGTAATTTATGCAAGAAATATAAATATTCAAATAAGATTGTCAACAATGAAACTTTTGTCCCAATTTTTTTTTTAACTAATATAGAGAAGAAGAAGATAAGAATAATCAATCATCATCATCATTATTATTTTATTATTATTTATTATTATTATAAAACATTACTGATGTAAATGTAACTATAGTAAATATACCTCATTACATGCCTCATATGTTAAGTGAGTAAATATACTCATTACTACCTCATATGTGAGTAAATATACCTCATTACATACCTCATATGTAAGTGAGTAAATATACCTCATTACATACCTCATATGTAAGTGAGTAAATATACCTCATTACATACCTCATATGTAAGTGAGTAAATATACCTCATTACATGCCTCATATGTAAGTGAGTAAATATACCTCATTACATACCTCATATGTAAGTGAGTAAATATACCTCATTACATGCTCATATGTAAGTGAGTAAATATACCTCATTACACGCCTCATATGTAAGTGAGTAAATATACCTCATTACATACCTCATATGTAAGTGAGTAAATATACCTCATTACATGCCTCATATGTAAGTGAGTAAATACTCTCATTACACGCCTCATATGTAAAGTGAGTAAATACTCCTCATACACGCCTTCATATGTAAGTGAGTAAATATACCTCATTACATACCTCATATGTAAGTGAGTAAATACTCCTCATTACACGCCTCATATGTAAGTGAGTAAATACTCCTCATTACACGCTCATATGTATAGTGAGTAAATATACCTCATTCATACCTCATATGTAAGTGAGTAATACTCCTCATTACAAGCCTCATAGTAATGAGTAAATACTCCTCATTACACGCCTCATATGTAAGTGAGTAAACTATACCTCATTACATACCTCATATGTAAGTGGATATACCTCATTACATGCCTCATATGTAAGTGAGTAAATATCCTCATTACACGCCTCATTATGTAAGTGAGTAATATACCTCATTAATGCCTCATATGTAAGTGAGTAAATATACCTCATTACATGCCTCATATGTAAGTGAGTAATACTCCTCATTACACTCCTCATATGTAAGTGAGTAAATATACCTCATTACATGCCTCATATGTAAGTGAGTAAATTATACCTCATTACATGCCTCATATGTAAGTGAGTAAATTACCTCATTACATGCCTCATTGTAGTAAGTGAGTAAATACTCTCATTACAGCCTCATATGTAAGTGAGTAAATACTCTCATTACATTACCTCATATGTAAGTGAGTAAATACTCCTCATTACATACCTCATTGTAAGTGAGTAAATACTCCTCATTACACGCCTCATATGTAAGTGAGTAAATATACCTCATTACATCCTCATATGTAAGTGAGTAAATATAAAGCCTCATTACATGCCTCATATGTAAGTGAGTAAATAACTCCTTCATTACACGCCTCATATGTAAGTGAGTAAATATACCTCATTACATGCCTCATATGTAAGTGAGTAATATACCTCATTACATGCCTCAATGTAAGTGCAGTAAATACTCCTCATTACACGCCTCATAGTAAGTGAGTAAAATTACCTCATTACATGCCTCATATGTAAGGAGTAATATACCTCATTAATGCCTCATAAGTAGAGTTAAATATACCTCATTAAGGCCTCATATGTAAGTGAGTAAATACACCTCATTACACGCCTCATATGTAAGTGAGTACATATCCTCATTACATACCTCATATGTAAGTGAGTAAATTACTCCTCATTACATACCTCATATGTAAGTGAGTAATACTCCTCATAAGCCTCATATGTAAGTGAGTAAATATTACCTCATTACACGCCTCATATGTAAGTGAGTAAATATACCTCAATTACATACCTCATATGTAAGTGAGTAAATACTAACCTCATTACATACCTCATATGTAAGTGAGTAAATATACCTCATTAATACCTCATATGTAAGTAAATATACCTCATTACATGCCTCATATGTAAGTGAGTAAATACCTCATTAAACCTCAATGTAAGATAAATATACCTCATTACACGCCTCATATGTAAGTGAGTAAATATACCTCAATTAACACGCCTCACATGTAAGTGATGTAAATATCCTCATTACATACCTCTATGTAAGTGAGTAAATATACCTCATTAATACTCATATGTAAGTAGTAAATATACCTCATTACATGCCCTCATATTGAAGTGAGTAAATATACCTCATTACAGCCTCATATGTAAGTGAGTAAATATACCTCATTACACGCCTCATATGTAAGTGAGTAAATATACCTCATTACATGCCTCATATGTAAGTGAGTAATATTACCTCATTACATGCCTCATATGTAGTAGTGAGTAAATATTCTCATTAACGCCCTCATATGTAAGTGAGTAATATATCACCTCATTAATAGCCTCATATGTTAAGTGAGTAAATATACCTCATTACACCTCATATGTAAGGAGTAAATATACCTCATTACATGCCTCATATGTAAGTGAGTAATACCCTCATTACATGCCTCATATGAAGTGAGTAAATATCCTCATTACATCCTCATATGTAAGTGAGTAAATATACCTCATACATCCTCATATGTAAGTGAGTAAATATACCTCATTACATGCCTCATATGTAAGTGAGTAAATAACCTCATTTTAACGCCTCATATGTAAGTGAGTAAATACTCCTCATTACACGCCTCATATGTAAGTGAGTAAATACTCCTCATTACAGCCTCATATGTAAGTGAGTAAATATAACCTCATTACACGCCTCATAGTAAGTGAGAAATACACCTCGATTACACGCCTCATATGTAAGTGAGTAAATACTCCCTCATATGTAAGTGAGTAAATACTCCTCATTACATACCTCATATGTAAGTGAGTAAATACTCCTCATTACATACCTCATATGTAAGTGAGTAAATACTCCTCATTACTACCTCATATGTAAGTGAGTAAATATACCTCATTACATGCCTCATATGTAAGTGAGTAAATATACCTCATTACATGCCTCATATGTAAGTGAGTAAATACTCCTCATTATTACCTCATATGTAAGTGAGTAAATATACCTCATTACACGCCTCATATGTAAGTGAGTAAATATACCTCATTACTACCTCATATGTAAGTGAGTAAATATACCTCATTACTACCTCATATGTAAGTGAGTAAATATACCTCATTACATGCCTCATATGTAAGTGAGTAAATATACTTCATTACTACCTCTTCCAGTGAAATGAAAGCAAAGAAGACGTGTTTACTGTCGGAGCTGTTTTCAGCTCGCAGCATCTTCGTCTTTGCCTCCACGTCCATAAAAATAGATATCTATCGGCTTCTTTATTTTTCCTCCTTTTGTTGACAGCATTTAATCCAGGATGGCTGCCACTTGAATGGCCCAGGTTGCTTGTCGAATCAGAGCCCATGGCCCAGTCCCAGTTGATGTATTATACTGTAAACAATCGGTGACAGTTGGTGAAATGAAATCAAATAGCAGAGAAAATGCCACTCATATTAAACGAGATATCTCTCTACTGCCATAGCAACTCAGAAATCACCATTGTACAAGCTTTTCCAGACGCATTCGATGGATATTTATCTTAAAAGACGGTCATTTATTAAGGCAATTAGCAGTAGCCCATCATATTCCCAAACTAGATCTCCCCCTCCACAAACATGCAACATTCCTATCTCCTATCTCCTTCTCCTAGCTCCTTCATTAGGAACACAGGAAGCAGAAATTGCACGCTGCCCGACGTCGGATAATTGGCTCCCAAGGAAGCGAGGGCGGTGTCGGCGGGGGAAAGGATCGCAGCCCGAACACAATCACCTGACAACGCGGAGAAGATAAAACGCCAAGGCGAAAAGTGGCGCAATACTCACTCTACTTCATGCATATCACACAAATCTTGTTACCAGTGGCAGTCCTGAAGTATCTGTCACACGCAGTGCCATAAATCACCTCTAGGGGCTTTGTATTTCTCAGCCATTAATCTTCTTTAAGGCGTTATTGCTCAAGATAGAAAGTACATAGATATACAATATGCAGGTTTTCTGTGTGGGACTATTTATTTTCAATCTTCCTTTAGGTCCTACAGATTAAGATATAGAGTAGAGTGGGCAGATTAGTAGTATTCAAAATAGTATATTATTTAAATATTTGTGTGATTTGTCTATGCCCTACGCTTTGAGATATAGATACTAATTTGTATAAAAAAGTATTTGGACGAAGTTGGACCTTTCCTGGGAAGTTTTCAAATGGTTTCAAATCAGAACTAAGACCGCATGGTAATATTACAGTAAATGACATTCTAAACATGTCTAAAAATAGTGTTTATTATTATAATTGTAGCTTCAAAGTTGGTATTGAGAATTGAATCTATTTTTAGTGTCAAAATTGAGTGTGAAATGTTAGTATTGTGACAGCACTAACGCTTAACGCTATAACAGACTGTAACATTGATACTGCGAGCCACAACGTCATATTACCTCAATACTTTTCTCAACCATGCAATTTCAATAAGTGTATAGTAGCCTTTTCAGGACTGGAGGTAGTTAGGGATGAGAAAGTTGGCTTATATTTAACTTTGTTCTTATTTTTACCCAAAAACTGGACATTGGGGGTTTGGCGTGTGCTTTGGCAGAAGGCTTAGTTCCTCTCTAGTGTCCCAGAGGAAACCAGGGGGCTGGAGATATGACAACTGTGGGCTTTTGAGCTATGGTTTTGATATCAAATTCTTCAAGTATCTATCTAATCCACTTATTCCAAACCTGTATTTATGTTTGTCATGTTGTTTTTAATAGTGCCTTTTTAACTAACTATTTTCAATGTAATAAAATCCATGCTCTGCAGAGAGCTGAGCTTTGCCTTGCGTTCACATGACATTTATCATTGTTTATCCCTCGAGTGCGGACTGATTTGCAATCTTTTAGTCAAGCTGCTCCCACAGCTTGGAACATACTTCAAACTGAGCGGAAACTTTGTGAGCTGGTTCCTCCGGAAACAAAAAACACAACAAAATCCTATGAACATTGTTTATGCCTCTAAATGTAGCTTTTATCCCAGTGTCTCTATGTAAAATATCTATTTAACCTGTTTTTGTGATGTGCGCTGCAATCCACTTGGCCCAGGTTTAAAGAGACCCAGATCTCAATGGGTCTAAGCTGTTTACATAAGGCATATACTGTGTATATAGATATATCTATATATAGATATAAATATCTATATATAGATATATATGCCTTATGTAAACAGGTTAGACCTGTATCTTATATATATATAATTTTTTTGGGCCGCTGGACTAGTTTTGTTTTCATATATATATATATATATATATATATATATATATATATATATATATATATATATATATATATATATATATATATTAATATATAAATATCTCTCTTTTGGCCACTGACTAGTTTGTTGTGTTTTCCGTTCGTCGGTGCAGTGGAAGCAGCTGCTGTAGCTGTGCCCTGAATTCTAAATGAGCCGAGCCTGATGCAGCAGTCTCTATGGGGAATACACTACACAGGAAAACTATGCAAAACGGAATGTGTTTTATTGTATTGAGGATTCAACAGCCGTGGTCCAGGTACTCATCCTAGTTTTAGTTCTATTTAGTCTTTGTTTTGTCCAAATGTAGACTTTGGTATCTCATGGTTGACCTCTGCTATGGTCTAAGCCTAAAGTCTACTACTACTCTATCACGAAAATACCATGGCAAATATTACGACTGACTTATGTTAGTTGTTATATGCTACCTGGTTTAGTTCTACATTAGTCCTGCTTAGATTCTGGTTTTTTCCCATGTTCAGTCTAATCTGGTCTCCAGTTATTCCTGGTTCCATAGGTTGGTTCTCATTGCAGTTGTAGCCCGGTCTAGTCTGGTTTAATATTAATTAACTGCATTTTGCGTTGTCTATATTTGAGTCTTGGTTTAGTCTTATTTACTTGCTTGTTTTAGTTTTCTCATGAATCCTTGGCCTGGTTTGTCTTTACTAAAACATACTTTCAACCTGGCTTTTAGTTGATAATTCATTCCATATTTGACCTTATTCCCTGACCAAGAGTCTTTCCTGTAGTTGCAGTCAGAACTTTACGGCCTGACTGAAACTTTCAAGGTTAAATCCTCTCCTCTGCTGTGACATTTAGTAGCGTGTGTGTTCGCAGCTCTTTGTGACTCCTTTAATACAAAGGAGAAGCCCAATTAGGTCGCTGAATGTTGTTAGCTGTCAGCGCTAACGCTCGTTCAAGATGCCACATTAGTCCACTGCTGCAGACGACTCACACAATCCCAAGTGACATTATGGGCAAAATCAACCATAACCCAGTTCATTTGTATGTTGGACATGTATGTTAAAACTACTTTCTTCACTGCTCATACTAAACTACTTCTATTCTATTCTACTATCTTACAATAATTCATATACCAACAGTAAGACTTATTGACAAAATTCCTACTTTTACAACTACTGTATAACTCGAGTTGGGCTATTAATCTCAATTAGATTCAATTACTTTCAAGACAATACTGTCTTTGTAATTTCTAATCGATAACCAATCCTGAAATGATAAACGAAACATACAATGACTTCAGTCAGCACAGCTCTATTTAAAATCTACTCAACACTAACAAAACATTTGCCCTAACCTGACCTAACCTTAACCCTGACCCTAACCTTAACCTAACCCTGACCCTAACCCTGACCCTAACCCTAACCCGACCCTGACCGTACCCCGACCTAACTAACCTAACCCTGACCTGACCCTGACCCTAACCCTGACCTAACCCTGACCCTAACCTAACCCCGACCCTGACCGTAACCCCGACCCTAACCCTAACCTAACCCTGACCCTGACCCTGACCCTAACCCTGACTAACCTCTGACCCTAACCTAACCCCGACCCTGACCGTACCCCGACCCTAACCCTAACCCTGACCCTGACCCTGACCCTGACCTAACCCTGACCCTAACCCGACCCTAACCTGACCCACTATCACCAGTGATCAAGGCAAGCAAGTGAATAAAGTCTAAATGCTGTCACAACTATATCTAAATTGTTCAAAATATATAAAATAAGTCAGTTTTCCCTCCTCGCTGCAGCTGAAGCTTGGCTGGAAGTCACATGTTTGCAGGTTGTGCCACTCTGCACTTGTGCAGAGCAGAAGTGAAGCAACATCTCTTTAGAGACAAGTCCTTGTTTTGAAGCTAAGGCTTTGTTCATGTTCAATGATTAGACATAGTTAGAAATACAGGCAGTATTTTAATAAAATAAAACGCTAATTTGTTATTGAATTAAGTCAGCAATTTACTCCGTTCAGCGTATTTCACCGGTGTGGAGGTTAGCTCAGTGGGACAGGCCTTTCACTGGCTTGTATCTTTCATTATTGCGTCAAGAAGGAACATTTGTCGCAACAATCTGTGATATCCAACAACAGCTGAGTTTAGACCTGGTTTAGACTGGTTTAGACCTGGTTTAGACCTGGTTTAGACCTGGTTTTAGACCTGGTTTAGACCTGGTTTAGACCTGGTTTAGACCCTGGTTTAGACTGGTTCTAGTTGAGCTATTGTGGGGTGTTCCCGCCCTGCAGTGATAGGATCCATCAAATATTATCAGGGCCAAGCAAGTCATAACAAGTCTGATTGGCCATAACATTGTTTCTGGGCAAATTGTCTTGTATAAAAATGTGTAATTCAAATAGTTTCTTAATCTAAAACGGGTAATATAGCCCCATCTGTCACTGCAGACGTGAATTCCCACATTAAACACTGTGACTACTGTTTAACTCGGACATTTAGCTTTCGGGACAGTGAACAGGGGACAGAGCAGGTGGCTGCAGTCAACATCGACGGACCCGGGCGTCACAGGTCCAGTTTCTTACTAGTGCCGTGTAAAGACGAAGGCTCACACACTGATGGGCCAAAACAGAGACTCAAAAGCTTTTTTGTTTTGTTTCTGGATAAGTTTGTTGTAGAGTTTTGGAGAAAATACACTTACTGCCCAAAAATAATTGTATAAAAAAGTGAATTGTTTTGGGACTGCCTATTATTCATAAATATTCGTTGAGATTATGAGGCACTGCAGACTGTCTTCAACATCGACATTCTATTTGACTTTTCAACTATGTGTCTGGAACGTAAAGTCAATAAAGGAAACAATATGATGGATACTTGTGGAATGTACTTTTGGCGGCAGCAAAAGAAAACCAATAACAAGTGAAAAATGACTTAAAATGAATTACTACCAAGGTCTGGACTGAAATAACATAAAACTGACTTAACCTTAAATTTGGAACTGAACAATTTTTTACAAAACACTGGGACCAAACTTTTTTCTTTTTCAAACTTCAAACTTGCCAGAGGACAGCGCCTCCCAGTGTGCAGAAGCTCAGTGGGTTCAGAGGGTGGGATGGTCTACACGATATTGTTTAACTTTATTCAGTTTCCTCTGTATATACAGCTGGCTCGGGGGTTTTCTGGGGTCCCCCCACAATCTTGGTACCCAGCCAGGGGTTAGACTAGGTCTAAATAGGGAATGAACCTATAGTAGCAGTAAACTTGGACAAAGCAATTAAACCAAGTCTGAACCAGGACTTAATAACCTTTTTATAAACTACATGACTAGACCTGACACAAGTCAATATTGTGTATCCTTTCCACTGCGATGGACCCCTTTATTTGTTTCATACAATTTGATTTGTCAGCTAAGTTTATGGATTCCGGCATAAAGGAAAAGGCCAGCGGTGAGTTTTAAGGGTTAATCATGTCAATCTATATAATTCTTGCTTTTTACATTTGTAACTTGTATTAGAATCTGTTCGTGTAAGTGTAATTTGGGTCAGATGCTTTGGTCCGATCAGAAAGACTTTCGTGAGATACAAGGGCATGTCCTACATCAACATGTATACAATACTACAGTTTCTACTTTTCTTTTGAAAACAATGGAGAACTATACCAATATGCACCATATACAGTCCTGGAAGGTCCTGGTTCGATTCCGAGACCAGATGTGCCCTCTCATTGTAGAGTTGGTTTCTTTTGGGCCCTCGCATTAACCTAAATCCTAAATCCTGCACACAGCTCCTCCTCCAGCTGTGTACCCTGACAACATCCAGGCTCAAATGGAAGAACCATGCTCCTGAAAGGTTCAGAAAAAGCGCTGGTTTGATTGGTCAAAGAGGAGCCACGCTAAACCTATAGGTCGATTATAGTCTAGAACAGGGGTGTCCAAACTTTTTTCACCAAGGGCCGCATTTTGAAACCAATAAGAGCAAAGGGCACAGAACGATATGACAATGAAGTGAATAATTCAACATTTTACATTTGACATAGTTTTGATGAGCCTCCACACCTTTAATAAGACTTGGAACATTAATATTAGGTTGATATAACATCAAAATGTTTGAATTTTTAAAATTTTACAGTAAAAAGTACTATTTATTGTTGTTTGGGCCAACAAAGCAGGAAGGCTGAGGGCCAACAAAAATTGGTCTGAGGGCCACATTTGGCCCCCGGGCCATAGTTTGGACACCCCTGGTCTAGAATATAGACTCTATATGTTAGCTTAGTGGGCAGGGTCTATTTGCTTGTTGAGGAGTGACAGCAAACTGATCACCCTGTAAGTAAATATCAAATACAACATCCATACGTGAATGCAGTACTCGGGCTACACTAAGCATACACTAATATTTTGAAACACATTAAAGTCATTTTGGCCCGAAAAAGTCTGGAAAATCACTGAATTGCAAATGTCCTCATCATTTTGGATGCTCTAAAATAAAGTGATAGACTTCTTTACTAATCTTATTTAACTGAATTACACCGTTGTATACATAGACCTTGTGTTGAGTTATATTATATTATACTGTATTTGAATACCTAAATTTAAAATAAAAGACATTGAGTTCTTTCATTATAGAGCTTACTTTCTACTAAAGCTACAACTTATCTGCTAACGATATTTGTATATGTTATCATTTTCCATTGCAATCCAAACTGGACTGACCTCATGCAACAGAAAGGTAAAAGAGTTGAACCGTGCAGTTTGTCGAGCCCCGCTTTAGAGTAAGAGTAAAGCTTTATATAGACAATAGATAAGCACTGGTATGTAGCTGCCACGAGTCCGAACAGGAGAACAGCGGAAGCTATATGTTCCCCAGTCAGAACAGGAAGTAGGCAACAGGATGCAGTGGTTACCAAAGCAAAAATGAGTGCACCTTGTAATTCATCAGCCAACAAGAAACAGAGGGGGACATTTTAAATCCAAACCATGCAAATCTATGACGAGGAGCGGGCCATGAAATCAAAAGGAAATGGGAAAAGGACTGCAAGTTTACAATATTTTATTGAGTAATTCCAAATCCTTCTGGAAAGATCTCATTCTTTATGTTCTCAAATGAATCTTAAAAAATGCTAAAAAAAATAAATAAAGACAACCTTGAACATATTCATCTGAGGAACATGACGTAGAAGATAAGTTGGTAACTGTGCTCTTTATAATGCATCTACCTCGGGCCGTACCCCGCCTCTGAACGTTGTTAAAAAGGCTCATTGCAGTGAATAATTATCATACTGGAAATACATTTCGACCACTGCAGACCGTTTGACATGAACTAGAAATTGCACAGTTTACATGTGGTTCTAGTCGTGTAATGTAAAATAAAGTGTCAAGTTAAATATTGATTGAAGGTTCATGAGGTTTGCATTACTGGACCTGAATTAAATTAAATTAAGATGTATTGTGTATTCATTGTAAACCAATTATGTCCTCTAATCGCCACCAAAATCCAAACAATATTTCCTTATCTTGCAAACCAAACCAGCTTTCTCATTAGTAGTAACACTGGACATACATAGTACGTTGTTAATTATACTTTATCTTATAGTTAATAAAGGCAACATTAATAAAACGGTAAATAAATAAGAATAAAAGCAAGTGATAACAATTGGTAATATATTTGTCGTATTCAGTAAGTACAATGCAAATGATATATTCTACAAAGTAATACTAGCTACATTTGTGTGCATTTGTTGTGACCAGATGGTTTGATGACCACAAGAGCAAAGGGGGTGCCACGATCTACGACCCCGAGTAGAAAGTGTTACTCACTGAAAGCAGCGATAGCCAGGATAATAGTGATGAGGATGGACACCCAGGAAACCCACAGTGCCTTCTTCCTGTAGCTCTGAGCTTCATGGGGCTTCAGGCGCATGCTGCTCTCCAACAGACCTGCAAAAAAACAATATCATCCAAAATACAGAACAACGGGCCCCCTTTCTCGCGACGATACCCACGTCGTGCCGTGTTGTCTTCAAGTTCAGACTTGTCTCTGGTGCCGAAAAACCACTAGCAACTGTAAAAAAAGCATCACGATTTGAGGAAAAAAAACGGTCTCAACCAATCTATATTCCACGGTTGCACGTTCCACTTCGAAATTGGGACTAAAGCCAGAGTAAAACCAGGACTAAAACTGGAGACAAACCAGGACCAGACCAAGTAACCAGGAAAAACCAAGTCCAGGTCAGGGATAGCCCCAACGGAATTTACCCTTAAATACAACAAAAAGATAGCACTACTACTAAAATATTCAAATATTAACATATACAACATTTTCAAACCTCAAAAATATATATCCATTTACAATTTGACATTTATTAATTCAGCCTTTTGCCATATTCTACTGAACGTACTACTTTGTTGACCCTTAGTTTACCTTTACAGATGCCGCACTGCTGTCCAATACCTGCCTCCCAAACTGGTCACATGATCACAGCACCAAACATGTGTATCTACAGTGTTCGGCCCCGTCTGTCAGCCTCATTAGTCTAAATGAAAACAGTCTTAGGTTTAAGGGAATTTACAGTATTGAAATCTGCTTCGTCTGCAGAACCATCACAACGTTCCCATGACAGATAAAGTTACAAACGGTTTCATCACACAAACTTGAGTAGTTCTATTGACGCGGCGATGGTCATGGGGGCCACTTGAGGCAGCGTGAACAGTGTTGCATAAAGGACAATAAAGCCAAAGAAATTGTGTAAAGGCTGTTCACGGGATTATCAGGCATAACATTTTGACAGTACAATGGATTCAAACTTTGGGAAAATAGCGTAGAAATAAGAAAGACATTTAAAAAACAGGAATATTTTCACAACCTTTTAGTAAAAATATGTTTTCTTTTTATCCTCTGTTTGCCGATGTTTGTCTCCTTATTTAATGCATCTTGAAATATCCCACATGTTATGTAGGCCGATTCATCATTATTATCATGAATATTATTATTATCATTACTTTTTTAATTTATTTTTTATTTACAAATACAAAACAGTCACAATAATGAGGACAATAAGAACAAAAACAGCAAAAGACAGACAACGTTATACAAAGTAGTACTATTATTACTACTACCCTACACATTTAGTTAGGATAAAATAGTTAAATCTACCATCAATGTAGTTTAATCAATAGACTATTATATTCCCAAATAGGCCTACATTCATTACTTATCTATTCTATATCGATACAAATGATTTGAAATGTATTTAGGTTGCCAGATTTGAAAAATCTACTTAAAATTGTCCACAACTGTATGTTCTTTTGTTAGGATATGTCAGTTTTAGGGATTAGGTGGGCTCCTGAAAAGCTTTCCAACATACATCCACGTTCATTGTTTCAAGACCTCCCCCTCGCTCTGATTTCCTCCACCCCCCCCCCACACCACCACAAAACTAAAAAAAACCCACAAAAAATCCAGTCTTATGATTTATTAATAAGTTTCGCGCCCTCAGCAACGGGCCTGACTGTAGCACATTCAGCCAGCCAATGGGATCCTCTCGTTTCAATAACCTCACCAGTAACCAGCAAAACACATTTTACGCATGAAGTGCAGCCAAAACTTTGACTACATCTCCCTGTTTTATTTCATTTATGGCATTTTATTTATTTTTACTGCAAACCTTACTTACCGCTGTCTTCAATGCTATCTGTGATCTTCATCTCCTGGTCCATATTGAAGCCCTCTGGTTGAGTTCCTGCGCCCGGCGGAGGCTGCTCTTGGCCGGCTTGCTGTTGCTGGGCTGCTTGGGTGAGCGAATCCGCCGCTGGTTCGCACTGGCCGTTCAGTGTCGCCGTCTGCGCCGCTCCTCCTTCTGCCGGGATGGGGATGGTAGTTGCGGTCGTAGGGTCCGGAGGAAGTCCCGAGTCCGTCATGTTCTTCTTTCTTTTTTTTTTTTTTTTTTTTCTTTTTTTTTTTTTTTTAACCCCCTCCTCAAGTTTTTCTTTCTTTCTTTTTTGTGTGTTGGTTTTTTTTTTTTTTTGGAACGGGAGAAGTCCAAAAATGTGTCACCTGGATGCGAGGTGCGGCCGTTCACGACAGCAGTGCGCCTGGAGGAGAGAGAGACGCGGAGACCGAGGAGAGGTCCGGGGATGAGTCCTGGAGACGGTCAAGTCAAAGGGAGACTGAGAGGAGGGCCACGAAATGCACAGAGGCTTCAAAATAAAAGCTCTAGACTCAAACTTTGGAAATGTTCGAATTGGGAATTAATAATTGTAAAAATAAAAAAAATCACACACGCTTCATCATCATCATAGTGAGAACGATTTAAATCAGACAAAATGATTTATTTGTGATTCACGTTTTATACGCTGCATATTCTGCGTATAATAGAATATGTTATCCATCAGCATAACCCCCATCACATTGCAGTAGTCCATTACTAGATCTATTTTAATCATTTATTTAGATCTTAAAATATGAAACCGTCAAAAGTGTCATTAAGTTAAAAGTGAACGCAAAGAATAATTAAAGGAGCAGAAAGAAGAGCAATGTTATGTTATCTTTCCTATAAACACACACACGTTGCAACAATACATTTCCATTTAAACCACATACATTCTTTATTCTGCATTTACATTTTTTTTGTTTTTATTCCTTAGCCTTGCTCAAAATTGTATTGCTGCTGTCCTTTTGAATTGGTCATTATAGATTAGGTTTTATTTTCATTGCATAGGCTTAGAATATACAGATATACACTACACAGGGATATATATATATATATATATTATTATATATATATATATATATATATATAAAATATATATATATAATATATATATATATATATATATATATATATATATATGAACATGAGAAGAGTTCAATTGCAAAAACAGATAAGTGCATTTGAAAATAACTGTGGAATGCTTACAAATGACAATTTCTTGAGCAAACCCTCTCAGCTTTAGGCCTACTTGTTATGAACGATCTAATCTTATTTCTAACCACAGGAAGTCGTATGAGCGCGCGTGTTCGCCAGTGTGACGGACCCCTTTGCGCACAGTGAAGAGGAGGCTGGAAAAGCGAACCAACACAAAGAAGAGAAGAAGAAGAAGAAGAAGAGAAGCCTCAGTTCACGGCGCGGTGAGACAGCGGCACCTGGACTCTAATTATGACACTGCTGACGAGGCTCACGAGACCTGCTCCACACGCGCGCGCGCCACAAACCACACACACACCACACACACACACTTATAGGGCGCGTGCGTTTGCGTGCGCCATCCGTCTGTGACTGGGACGCGTGCACGGGCTGAACAGAGCGCAGCGGTGTGTGCGTGTGGTGTGTGTGTGTGTGTGTGTGTGTGTGTGCGGGTGGGGTGGGATGGGGGTCCCAAGAGACGCGCCGCCCCACAGTCCCTGTCACCTGAGTCACGTACCGCAAGCAAATAACAAAACTCTCTAGACAGACGGGGCCCACGCACTCTCTGCCGCCGCTTGTGCCCGTTTTGAACCTCGGACCACCACAGCACATCCTCCATTGCGATCAGAGGCGCTGGAGACCATTGAACGGGGGTCGCCCATTGGAAAATAAAAAACAGGGCAAAAAGGGGGGGGGGGGTTCCATTTTAGATAAGAATCGGTGCGTGAAGAGAGAAAGACCGTGATGCCAGCTGAAGGCAGGTCTGTGCAAATCCAACTTTCATACCACCAAAGATGCCGCAAATGAAGACAAAAAGTCCTTGGTTTGCGATAACCTGGCAACCCATTGTCATGAGGTTGAACGTAGTCTACGTTGTCTCAGCACGTACGACAATTTCGACGTGAAATCGGCCCATTGCTCTCAGCTACGTCACTAAAGGACTTCTCTGTGCTTATACCCACCCATGAGCCCACTGAGACACATCACGCTCCGTGTTTATCTTGCATTAGTAGTGTGCAGAGATTAAAATCAAATGCAACTTCTCATGTCCGTCTCTGGCTCCATCTTGTGGTGGTTATAGGGGGAAATGTTTATATAGATGTATATACATTTTCCCCCTATATCCAACACACCCACACGTAAACATGTCGCCCCAGTTCTTTTTGCTCTCCATTGGCTTCTGGTTTCTTTTAGAATGATTTAAAAATGTTTCTTTTTGTTTTTAAAGCTGGCACTTTCTTATCTGGCCCAAATCCATTTCTGCTGGAAGTCCCCAGACCCAGACTCAAACAAGACTTTTATAGGTTCTTATTTATAATCTAGAGATCGAACAAAGTAACAATTATTATAACCCTTTGACCCTGAAATCTTTATTAAGGCATATAAATCAGAACTTCCAAGGGGAATATTCTCCAAAGTAAATAAACACATTAATGACCTGGACAATTTGCCCCTTCTCTGGACTTAAAACGAGCATTTGATTCAGTTGATCACCAAATATTATTATGTAAGATAACTACATTAATTTTTCAGAGCGAGACCTTTTTTGGATGAAATCATATTTATCAGACCAATCTCATTGTGTGTCAATCAGAGATATTAAATCTCCATAACTCGAATGTCAAGTTGGAGTACCCCAAGGCTCTGTGCTTGGGCCTATTTTATTTTCATCGTACATTAATGACTTGCCAAATGTTTGCCCACACATTGATACTCTATGTGCTCTAGATGCGGACGATGCTGTACTTTTTACAAAGGCAAAGTCTTAAGCTGAACTTTCTGAACAAGTGACAGCAGCTTTGAATTGTATTGACGAGTGACTGTCAAACTCTAAACAGTCAGTTTCTATGGTATTTCCAAAACGGCCAACAGTAAAGACACCCTCAAACATATTTTTACCAGGAGAGGAGATTCAGATTGTAGATGAATTTAAATATCTTGGTGTGGCTTTGGACTCTACTTTATCTTTTCAAAAACATGTAAAATACTTTTGTAAAATTGTAACTTTTAATGTTCGTAATTTTAAACAGATTAGATCATTATTGCAGCATAAACTAAAATGTTTCTTCACTGTATGGTTTTTTCGCACATTGAATATTGCATCACAAATTGGTCAATTACAAACCATGCAGCCCTAAAACCAATTGAATCGTTATACAAAAGAGCCTTAAAAATACTAGATTAAAACCTTACTCATACCATCATACTTCAAATACTTCAAAAAGATGTAAGTTTTGACTTTTTGACAAAAACATTCAAATTAGCTTGTTCAATCTATGAAAGTTTACAGGGTCTTTTTCCGCCACGCCTGAAGGTTTTTTTTTTAATTCAGATCTGGAACAAGCGACAGAGTAACCAGATCTTCTACTCGAGGTGATCGTGCAGTTCCTTTGAGACGCCTTCAGTCAACAAGTGCTGTCAGTCCAAGGCACAGAGACTTGGACCAGCATCAGAGACAGTCTGACATTAAACTCATTTAAGACAAACCTCAAACGTTGGCTCAAGAGGAACCAGGTCTGTAACCACTGATTCTGAAGTGTTGTGTTCTAATGTTGTCATTTATATTGAACGTGTGTGCTTTGTGTGTGTTATGTGTTCTATGTTGTTTTCTGTCCTGACCTGCCATGGGACTACAGATGGAAAATAGCCAGTATGTTCATTAATATACACTGTCCCTTTTAAATAACAAAAAAATATTAAGCACCACCCTCCCCCCAAAAAACAATCTACCGAATACATTAAAATTAAATGGGAAAAAGAGGGTAATTTTGTTTTGCCTGACAAGAGTGGGAAAATGTGTGTACTCACCAATGGCGGACCACAAAATCTCATGTTTGGAGGGCATTCTATTAGAAGAATGTAACCCTTTTTTATAACATCATGTCAAAGTGCCCACTACTCACAGGGAGGGGCTGAGTGCTGGAGAAATTGTGGTTGCCAGGGGGCTAACAAATATTGCACAGAAATATTGGATGGAAATCAACAAGGCACTGCAGACTGTTTTTGACACTACCATCCCACTCAATTTCAGAACTACGTTTTTGGGCCTCAAAACCCCTGCCATGGAAAATATAGATGGATAGCTTTGGAGCATACTTCTGGCGGCTGGGAAAAAGGCAATCACAAAATAATGGATGATACAAACTGCACTGATGACTAAGGACTGGACCGACACCATAACTGACGTAAGGACAATGGAAATTATCAAATACAGACTCAACCTGGAAATGGACACATTTCAAAGAAACAGGACTAAAAGGGAGAATTATCTCGATGCTTCTGTGCCTTAACTCTTCTTTTCATAGGATGCTCTTTTTTATTTATAGTTTTTTGGGCGGGTTAGAAAAAATAAACGTGTTTGTTCAAATTTCAACAGTATTCACATATTTTTGTCAACTCCATCCGTTTATTCCCGATGCATCTGGTGAGTGTTCTTCTCATCAAGTGACTACTAAGACAAATAGTTTGGGCCGAATATATAATAACTTTAGTCGTCTTTGTTTCAGTGAACCTCCAAGCATTCCTTTATTGGTGGCATCTTGCATATCAATCTGCTTACGTTACACTAAGCTACACACATTGCACACTGAAATACTTATGTCTATGCAAAATTGCTTCCACAGAACTAATGATGACTCTGCCAAACTCTATTTCTCTTGCTTAATAAAACCACTTAAAATTAAAGCCGACTTGTGGCGCTTTTGTTTCACACAGAGTTTGTTCCGGACCTGCAGCAGCGAATGCACAACAGAGGAGAGAGCGGCGTGTTTTAAACCCGTGTGTGTGAGCGGGAAGAGTTTTGTTGTGTGAAAGAGCACGGTGTTGGACACACGGAGCTAATGCTGCAAAATGCAGAGCCACCGCTCAAAACACCAGGATCGCTGGCCTCACTCAACATAAACTTTTACGAAGTTATGGGATATAAACCCCAATTAATTCATAGCTTCTGTAACTGTTTACAAACAGTCTGATGACAAGATCAAAAAATGCATTTTTTGTATATTGGGGGCGCTCCTGTTCAAAATGTTTGAATTTGAGAAAAATAATGTAGAGCGGCACGAGTTTTAGAGGTGTGTAAATTTTCCTGACTTTTCGTCAATTTCACTTTTCTTGAAAAGTAGTGTTGTTGGTCCCGAGAAGAGGAAGAAAGAAAGAATAATATTCCGATGCAAAAACGATGTTTCCTATTTTTGAAAGCTCGCGCTTTCCAATGTCATGGTGTGGGTCCCTGGTCCCTGCTGTGAGCCCACTCAAAAATAATATTATATTGATATAATAATATTACATAATATATAATAATGTTAAATGTTTGCATTACATGTTTATACGCACAGAAAGTGCATGAGTTGAGGAACGCATTCGTGAGAAGTTGTCTTCCCTATGTAAAGCGCTCACTTTGCGCTTTGCCCGTTTACAATGATAATGTTACATTTTTCCACAACTAATTAGTATGCACGGGACATGCTTCCAAAGAGTGCAGACACTTTCCTGCTTGCTCCAGCTTGCTATAGCTGCTTTCCTTATTCATTTTGCTTTTTAATCAGTTTTTGTGTTCCAAACATTTTTTATTATGACTTTTTTAAGTAAACTGAGCCAGCGAAATGTCTGGGAGAAGATGGAAAACAGACTCTTGTAAACACTGTCGGAAATATCATTAAGAAAGTCATGAGCTACAAGCACGGATATTCGCTTTAGAATCTGAAAAAGGACTGCACAATACAATTCCAATGTCATCCTGTGGTAAGAAGTCCACGAAAAAAACAGCTACTTTCAACCTAAACCGGACATTCCCAAAACTGTCAAAAGGCCATGCTGTATCTTGAAACAAACTTGGTGCAAAGCCTAAGCGATACAAATATAATGTAACGTCACCTAAAATACAGCTTACAAACAGATTTTTACCACTTTCAGAGACTGAAGTAAATCAACAAAGGAAAAATGTAATACATGACATGGCCAAAAGGCAGCAGGGGGGGAATCTGTGTCAAACATCAAGGTCACAGAGTCTGTCTTGATTGGAGAAAGCGCGATAAGTCACGTGATGCATGAAAAAATGGAAACACATTATTTTCCCAGCACCACTATTTCTGAGATCACATCACTCATTCCTAATTATTTGGCCACACATTGAGTTGTTAAACAGCTGATTGTGCACGTGGGTGCAGTGGACATACAACGGGAACAGACTGAAGTTTTGAAAAGAGACTTCTTGAAGTTATTCAACGTGCTTGATAAAATAGAAATCATTCATAAGTGGACCTCTTCCAAACATCTACAGGAAGATAAACAAGTTGAGCCGGCTGCTTCAGCTGAACACATGGTTGTCCAAAGAGTGTGCACCTAGAGGATGGCACTACATTGAGAACTTCTATCTATTCTGGAAACAAGAGGACCTGTTTAAGAGAAATGGCCCACACCTATGCAGTGGTGGAATGAGGGTGCTGACAGAGAACCTGCTCCACGCTCTGAGGTAATGAAGTGGGCCTGGACAAGGTCCCGAGCAGATTATTAGAAATGAGAGGAATGAGAGAAGTATTCCTGCTCCATCAGCCAGAGACCGAGCCAATGTTTCAACATCAGCAGCATCACAACCACAGCCTCCACCAAAGGATTCATCAGCAGCCGCTCCACCACCACCAGCAAAGGATACAGCTCCAGTTGCTCCACAATCACCTCCACCACCTCCAGCGAAGGACTCATCAGCAGCAGCACCACCACAACAATCTTCACCACGGCTAGCGCAGGAGTCATTTCAGTTCTTTCCCGCACGGTCCTCATTAAAGGCCCTGGACCCATCTGTGACAGGCCCGGCAGCATCCCTGCAATCGCCCCTGCCCTCAGAGCAGCCCTGGATCCCCCCTGCAACATCTACTGCCACTACAGATTCCGCACTCTCCTTCCCATCTCCACTCTCACCCAAGGGCCTTCCCAGCCATCTTGAAAGTCTGATCAAATCAGGCATTAAGATTGCTCCACTCACACCCAATATTATAAGATCAATAGTTCTGATATCATCAATGATGAAGTCTCTCCTGACTCCTGCTACAGACAAAAACCGTCCCATCTAAACCCCCCCGCCTTTCACTTGGTCCCAAACTCTCACCGGCACCCGCTACACCAACAAAAGCCCCCCACCTATCCCCCCTCGCCTTTCACCTGGTATCTCACATATCTAGGATGCACTGGATCTCAGCGTTTGCCGGAATTTATGTCATAATAAAAATCAAACCAACCCGGGGCCCTGTGTAAAAACAGCCTCCCCTAGTGCTATTTCTGTACAACACACAGATGGGAAAACAAAAACAAAATGCGAGTCAGGCTGCCAAATTGAGAAACTTGATTAAAATTTCCTGTGAAAAGATAACGCCCAGTCTCACTGAAACTAGTCTGAAACGTGCTGTGCTAAATGACAGATCCTTATGTAACAAATCATTCGTAATTCATCATTGTATTTGTTCTTACAATCTTGATTTTATGTTTTTTAACTGAAACATGGCTTGACAAAACACAGGAAATTTAGTTATAATAATCTGCTCCATCCAACTTTAAGTTTGAATCTGAAACGCGAGAAAACAAAAAGGAGGAGGTGTGTGTGCTTCTGTTAGAGATGAAATAGTTACCCACTGGTTGTCCTTTGGGGTGAGCTTAAAAGGTCTCCATCCATTCTCTTCATTGCTTTATACAAGCCTCCCCAGCACTGCCAAAGTTTATTGATGATTTTACTGAGATACTTCCAGTTGTATGAATAGACTTTGATGGCTTGGTTATTACAGGTGATTTCGATGTTCATGTTGATAATATTTGTGACAGAAATGCTAAAGAGCTTGATGCTGTCCTTGAAACGTTCGGTCTTACTCAGCACGTGAGTGCCCCACCCACAGCAGAGGGCACACTAGATCACACCTGGCCATTTGCGGCCCCATGGGCCGGATCAGGCCCTCAGCCTGTTTTAATCCAGCCCTCCTCCCCCCAGGGATCATGTGTTTAACTCTTAGTTTCTTTTATTTTAACTGTCTTGGCGCTGTAACATGTGTCTGCACTTGTGTCCTTAATAAAGATGACATGAAATGAATGAATAATAGATTCAGTAGTCAGTATTTTACAGAAAAGTGCTTATAATGATAAGAATTTTTTACACCCATGATCGCGGGCCGCCCCTCCGCCACTCGCCTGGATTCCAAATATTCCTCAGAGGAAAAATAACTGCCCACCCTGCTCTAGATCTTCTAATAAAAGGGGTTAATATTTCAAAGGTCAATGTGTGCGATGTTGCTTTGTCTGATAATTTCTGCGTCTTTTTTGACATGTCTGTTTTTCACCGGCTGGTCCGGCTGGTTGGAGGAGATACATAAATGACAGCACAGTTTATGGAAATAATAAACTTGGAAATATTTCAAGTTCTAATGTAAATGATTTGTTGCCTGTTGCATCTAGTGTTTTGAATGTTCTGGACAGCATCACCCCTATGAAGGCCATAACATTTTAAAAATAGGCAGAAGGCGCCATGGAGAAATGATGATTCGGTCAGGTCACAGAAAGGGGAGTGCCGACGGGCCGAACGAAAATGGCGCAAGTCAAAGCTCCAGGTTCAAAAAGAGATTTACAGAGAAGTTGTAAATGTACAACCTCAACCTCAATTCCACACTGCAAAAAATAACCCTAAAACCACCTACATACGTAGAGCTAACTGACTTTGCACCTGGAACTGACAAAAACTGTCCAGGAGATCATCACCAGTTTGAGTTCATTCAATTCAATTCAATTCAATTTATTTTATAACGCCCAAAGTCACAACAGTAGTTTCTCGAGGGGCTACAGTGGAAAAAAAAAAAATAACAATGTTCATAGGGACTTGGAAATGTCCCAGCGTCCTGTGTCCTTAGACCAGAAGATGTCCCAAGCTCCCCTGTCCTTAGACCCTCCTTCTCGGCCAGGAAAAACTACCAAACCTCTTTGGGAAAAAGTAGAAACCTGTAGGAGTTCCACAGTGAAGGAGAGATCTGAATCCCTCGGACGGACAGGCGGACGCGCCTCAATTTGCAGATCGACTGTGGAGCTAGACCCACTCAGGAGGAGAACCAATTCTTCGCGGCTGATGAAGAACCCTTCATATGGAGTAGAGCGTTCCACCAGACAGACCGTTTCTCCAGGCAGTTGAGGAGCATATGAAAAAGTTATCGTAACCGTACTGGAGGGCCTTGTTTTCTTTCTTTTTGGAAAAAAAGTTCTCCCATCCCCTGATACTTTTTTGGATTAGTTTGTGGGCCCTTCAGAATCAGAATCAGAAAAGGTTTATTGCCATTGCCAATGAACAAAATTCACAAACATAGGAACTTGCTTTGGTGATTCGGTGCAACATAAAACTGTTCTTGTGGCGTGAGGTTCTGTTCTTGTGACAGGGGGTTCTGGTCCGGATAGACTGTAGCCTCCTGCCTGAGGTGAGTGTCTCAACTAGTCAGTGTCCAGAGTGAGAAGGGTCGGCTGTGATCTGACCTGCTCGTCCCAGAGCCCTGGAGACGTACAGGTCCTGCAGAGATGGAAGTCTGCAGCCGATCACCTTCTCAGCAGAGTGCACAATGTGCTGTAGTCTCAGTTTGTCCCTGGCTGTGGCTCCAGCGTACCACACGGTGATGGAGGAGGTGTGGATGGACTCAATGATGGCCGTGTAGAACTGCACCATCATCTGCACTGGCTGCTTGGCTTTCCTCAGCTGCCGCAGGAAGTACATCCTCTGCTGAGCCTTCTTGATGAGGGAGCTGATGGTGGGCTCCCACTTGAGGTCCTGGGTGATGGTGATGCCGAGGAAGCGGAAGGAGTCCACGGTGGTGATGGGGGAGTCTGTCATGGTGAGGAGGGGGGGCTGTGACTTTCCTGAAGTCTATGATCATCTCCACTTCTGGGCATTGAACTCCAGGTTGTTACCGCTGCACTAGGACACCAGCCGGTCGTGAATGGAGGTGCAGCAGGGAGAAGAGCAGAGGAGAAAGTACACAGCCCTGTGGAGGAGGTGTTGAACGCAGATCTGAAGTCCACAAACAGGATCCTGGCATAGGTTCAGAGTCCAGATGCTGCAAGATGAAGTGGAGTGCCAGGTTGATGGCATCGTCTACAGACCTGTTGGCTCTGTAGGCGAACTGCACGGGGTTCAGCAAGGAGGAAGTAAAGGACTTGAGGTGGGGCAAGACCAGGCGTTCAAATGACTTCTTGACTACAGACGTCAGCGCCACAGGCCTGTAGTCATTAAGTCCAGTGATCCGGGGCTTCTCAGGGTGGCGGGGGAGACACCGTCTGGTCCAGCAGCTTTTCAGGGGTTGGATTTACGAAAGAACCTGCTCACACCCTGTCTCTGAACTGAGAGTGGTGGGGGAGGTGGGGAGGACCTTCACATGTTTTTGGTAAGAGCTCTTTTTTACCTGCAGTTTATTACTTTTACTTATATAGTTATATTCTTATACTTGTATATATTCTTGTATTGTATTATTATATATGTTATATTCATCTCATTTTTGTGCTTGTGTGTTGGGCTCGACCAGAGAACTTTGTAACAAGAGCCCAACAATCTTAATATGATTAATTATAATATCAAATATAGCATCCTTCAACATGAATGGAATACTGAGCCCAATTAAGGGGCCAAAGATACTAGTAAAGATGAGAAAAGAGAACATAAATATTATATACCAACAAGAAACCTATTTAAACAACTTAGAACACCAAAAACTAACAAGAACCGGTTATAATAAACTTTATTACAACTCATATAGAGGCAAACATAAGAGGGGAGTTGCCATGTTAATCTCAACCAGAATAGCTTTTGAACCACATTTTGAACACAAAGATAAAGAAGGTAGATTTGTACTGTTTAAAGGAACTATTCATGGAAGGGTGTTTACTTTACACCACCAGGAAGTGATCTTACATTTTATACTGAGGTTATGAATCTGACACACCACTCTGAGGGAAGCCTTGTCTGTGGCGACAACTGGAACTTAAATATTTAGCCGACATTAGACTCATAAAGTACTGGTACTCAAACTCATAAAGTACTGGTAAATCTAAAAATGAAGGAGAATGACGTCAAAGCTTTTAATTTGTTTAATTTTCTTGACTCCTGGCAGAAGGGCCTCACAAAGAAATGGATGACTCAAACCGCGCCGAAGATTAAGGGCTGGACTAATATCATAACAGACAAACGCACAACGGAAACAATAACCCCAGGACTCAACTTGAAAATAGACACATTTAAAAACAATGGACAATATAGGACAATTGTTCTAAATTAATGTGCTCCAATTCTTATATTTTACTTTTATTCTTTTATTTACCTATGTTCTTATGTTGTGTGTTTTATGTGTGTGTGTGTGTGTGTGTGTGTTTGTGTGTGTGGTTTTCTTCTGTTGTTTTTTGTTGTTCTGTGTTCAATAAAAAGTAAAATAGCAAAAAGAAAAACAAGTACCGTTGTTGTAGTAATCCCTAGCTATATTGGGACAGAGACATAAAATAAGAACAGTTTTGTTGTCATATAGGCGGTACACTGAGTACTATTTTCAATCTCATGTACTCTTGCGTGACAACCGTAACCGTAACCGTGACATCAGAATTCCGTGTGAATAAAGCCAAGATTCTAGAACATCACTTTATATACCTTCCTTATTCTTTCTTCTTTGGTGGTTGGAATCCATAGTGTTACATTACCGCCAGTATTTAGACTTTGTTCTTTAGACTTTTCCTAATTACCGCCATTCATGTGTTTTACGGAATAGCATAAAACACACACTTTGAAGACGTACAACTACAGTAGGTGGCGGTAAATGCACCTTTTTCAGTTGGCGGCCAACTGCCATTAAACGTAACACAATAACAGCAAGTTGAGTTCAGTCATGTGCGTTCACTTGCCGTGTAATTTCAGCTTCGATTGTCTTGTCTGCTTGTCTGTCTCACAAATCCTCACCGATCAATCAGGGTAAGAAACTCTTTTTCTCTGGACTAGGTTTTTATTTGTATGGTATATTGTAAAAGTCCTCATTGTCCGCGGTTCCCTCTCCGTCCAGCAGCGGGCGCGCCTCGCAGACCCGTCCCCGCCGCGTCTCCCCGTCCTTCCGCTGCCCCTCTCCCCTGCCTCCCCTGCTCTCCCCTCCCGGTGCAGGAGCCGCGCCGTCGGGCTGAGGCTGTGGTGGGAGCGTAATGGCGGCGCACCGGGGACCCTCCACGAAATGGCTCTTCACCCGGGAGCAGCTGGACAACACGCCGTCTCGCCGCTGCGGTATCGAGGCGGACCGGGAGCTCTCGTACCGCCAGCAAGCCGCCAACCTCATCCAAGACATCGGCCAGAGACTCAACGTGTATCCGCAAAACAAGACGGTTCTCTGGTGTTAGCATCGTTAGCTTGAAAACCCGCCCGGTGTATTTACAGATTCATGTCAAAAATCTTCTCCTACAAGTCACGTCCACAATTTAGAAGATTGTTAGCACTTTGTATCACAACCAAAACAAAAAAAAGAACATTAATTTGGTTTATTTTGTAGTTTTATTAAGTCGACGCCGTACGGCCTGGCTGCTAGCTTAGCTTTTGTTCATACGCATATTCTTTGTTAGCGGCGCCTCAAAAAACACAGCTTTCATCACGTCCAAAAACATAAATTGTTAATCGTTAGAGTGGTGTGTTGAGTGTAATTTAAAAGCCTTTACTTTGTTGCCAGTCTGTTGTATATTTCGAGGTTTAATTTTCGTCAATATGGCACACGTTTAGCTAACTGTCTACGTAGCGTGAAATAGACTCGACGTTTGTAGATGCCACCTTTTTGTGACCTTTTCCATGTAAAAATCCTTAACTTTTGTACCACCAGCTCTCAACTAATCATCAACACTGCTATAGTTTATATGCATAGGTTTTATATGATCCATTCGTTCTCCAAGTTTCATAGGAATGTAAGTATACCTGAAGCTTAGTGTTAAAATTATCTGCGGTTACAAATCTAAACTGTTTTTTTTTTTCTTTCTTTTGTTCTTTGCAGATAATTTCCCAAACCACGTTATTCCTAGCAGCAAAAGTAGAAGAACAACCCAGGAAACTCGAACATGTTATTAAAATAGCACATGCCTACATTAACCCTCAAGAGCCTCCCATAGACATAAAGAGCAATGTAAGTATACAATGGCTGTTTGGTCTAGAGTTACGCAAAAGGAAATGTGGCATTTACTTATTCACAAGTATCAATTATTTTAGTTTCAGACATGTAGAAGATATAAAAGTTATCTAAAAATTAAATTGAGTATCAGTAGTACAGCAAGAATTAAACGCTATAAATCTCATCAGCTAAAGCTCCGGCAGTATTAGAGTAGGCTTTACATCATATCTTCTAAAAAATATAGTACCCTCTTGCTGTGAATGTTAATTGTGCATTTTCAAATTGGGGTAAGCATATAGACACAGGAAAAAAATATATACAATAAATGTACTGTTGTGGTAAACCACGCCAAATGGGGGGGCGTTTTGTTAGCGTTGTGTCTTTTATGCTGGTGTATTTATGTTGTATTCTTGTAGATTTATGGCGTATTAGATTGATGTAGTGTATGTGGACATCTATGCTGTTGTCGTATAGACTAGGTGATTAGGGCTGGGTGATATTGAAAAAGTGTGTGTGTGTGTGTGTGTGTGTGTGTGTGTGTGTGTGTATGTGTGTGTGTGTATATATATATATATATGTATGTGTTGTTTTTTTTGCAGTATCTCTAAAGATATTCAGATGTTATTTTCACAAAGCATCAGTAATGTACTTAAATGTGATTCATCACTGTTGTTGCTTTTCAATTAGTACCTACTCAGCTCTGTGGTCGTGGCCCTGCTCAGCCCTGGTCGCATTTCCATTATAACTGATTTTCAGGTTTTGTAAAACTTGGCGTAGAATCAGTGCAAATGATTTGTGACACAAAAAGCATGTCTGCTCAACAGACAAACTTTTAACCTTCTTACAGTGCTATTCGTACCTCGTATATGTGCCCAAAGTGGTTTTTTGATTGATTCCTGCGGTCTTTAGCAAGGCAACAGCCTCTATCCTTTCCCCCGGATGAGCAGACGGGGGGTACTCCTCTTGGTGAGTGCCGCAGCACGCATCCCTGTTCCAGCCCATCCTCCAGGAAGCACTCTGTACCTGTAACACTTTGTTGTCTCGAAGCAAGTGGCTTTACTCTGGACAGGAAACACCTGATGCTAGGTGTGCTAGCTTTTTTCGTATTTAAGTGTGGTCTATTTTTTTCTATGATTGTTTAGTCTTTGCTCTTGGGCATCGTACGAAAAGAGGTGCTTCATGTCTGTGGTCTGCATTTTTGACTCTAAACTCCTAAAGTGCGCCGCATGTTTACAGAGCACACAGCTGTGTTCTATTCTGTCTTCTGCTGGAATCGCTCATGAGAAACATTACACTTTTAGCCAACCCGCGTCTGGCGGTCTGTGGACGTCACGTATAGGCCCTGCTTGGCTCAACTTGGCCCAAGGGAGAAGAGGGTGCTAAAACCAACCTGATCTGAAGAGGAAATGCGCTAAAGCAGGGCTGAGTTGCGTAGAGTAGGTACTAATGGAAGGCCCACATAAACCCCTGTTTGAAAGAGTATACGAGATCGTTTCTCAATGGTGGTACGCGAGGTCTTTAACTGGTACACTGATACCTCTTCAGTTCTTTACTTAGTCGTTTATAGTACATAGTTTTAATTGAAGATTATATCATTTTGCGTATATCTCTAAAACAATATATTAATATAACTCTTTCTTTACACCCGACCTCTATGCATGATGTAATATTCGTCAAATTTATGCCTCCATTCTTACACTTACTGTGTGGAATTGAACTGATGAAGTAAAGAGCCACTTCTAATGTTGTGATGTTGGTATTTTAGGCATTCCAACAGCAGGCACAAGAGCTAGTGGCACTGGAAACGATAGTGCTACAAACACTGGGTGAGTTTACTGAAATATATGCATGAATAGAGATCAGGAAAATACAATTGGGTGAAAAGCATTATCCGAAACCAAAGAGTGAACTAATGAGACGATCCTCAATTCAATCATTTACACATTCTGGAATGTATATCGGCCTGTTTTAATCCAGCTCCCGCTAGTTTTGGATCATCTTTATTACTCCTATTTTTTTTAATTGTCTTCGCTTCGTGTATCTGCACTTGTGTCCTTCATAAAGATTACATGAAATTAATGAAATAACAGAATATTATACTGTATTTTACCGTCCACACTTGCCTGGATCCAGATATGGCCCACCCTCCTTTAGACTATGGCAGCAGAAATTAGTCAGTGGGTGGTCACTGTGGTCTGAAACACTGCAAATACATTTTTCACACTCTCAGGAAACGTTTGAATTACGCAAAATCTTAAAATCTCCAGTGGTTTAACGTTTGTTCGAATAATGAGTGGACACATCCCTCTAAACTCTTAATAGTAATATGGATATCTCTCTTGCGAGAACTGCAGGTTTTCATGAGTCATGTTGTGTTTTTCAAATTGAACTGACTGAATCTTCATTACAGGTTTTGAAATTACTGTAGATCATCCTCACACAGATGTGGTGAGGTGTACCCAGCTAGTTCGAGGTAAATGGCTCGTCTTTGGTCTAAAAGGCTAACACACTGCTAACCTCTTGTGCTAACAGCGAATATTTCTTCCTTTTGCAGCAAGCAAGGATTTGGCACAGACTTCCTATTTCATGGCTACCAACAGGTTATTATCCTGTTCCCTCTATTGCACTGTAATGGCACACTATAGCTTCCCCCCTCGCGTGTCCAACGCCCTTGCGCCCGGGCCTTGGGAAACCCTGCTGGGGCGGTACTGGCCGGGCTGCTGTGCGGTGTACTGTACAGGGGCTCCGTGTTGGCGCGGAGGGGTGGAACGCACATGTGGAGTGTAGTGGTGCTATACCTCTCCAGGTTGTTTGGTACAGAGTGCATATGTCTAAGAAAACACTTTGGTAGCCTGAATATAGATTGCCACTAAAGATTCTTAAACTTTTAGAGCCAACGGTAAGTATAGCCTACAGTACACTTTGTACTTTTTCTTTTTTGCCTTTTTCCCGAACCCTCAAAAGCTCACAAACTATGCTGCAAACATTGTTGAGGTTTCTGTACGTTAGTAGTCTGAAGTCAAATAGTTGAGATGAGGCCTGTTACGATATTTGAGCAATTTGTCGTTCAATTAATGATCAAATAATATTTTTTTAGGGCTCAATGTTGATTGTGTGAACCATTTGGTTTTTTTGTAGTACAATATAATTTGACTTGTTGAAGTAAAATAAGTATGACCCATTCATCAATATTAACTACTGTCTATATGGAAAAGCTTTTACTGGGATGATCTGGTTTAGGAGTTATTGTTTCAGTGGCACACAGTAGATTCAATGTATGGCACTTCAAAATGTGTTATCGTGACAGGCCTAGTTGGATTGCTTCGCTCTGTGTGGTGTATTCAGGCCTTCTGCTCTGCATACTTATCACAGCTGTGGCATTGGTAACAGGGAGGGCTTTATCTGTTTTTAAGACAAAATATTTTCCAATACCTTTTTAATCTGCAACCATGCATTCCTGAAGTTGCAATATGAAGATTAAGAGCTTGTCATTTGGCATAATTCGAAGTGACATCAAAATATTAAGACGTGAGCGTTGCATCCAAACAGTTTGTTACTTAAAATTATATACATTCAATTTCAAGTGTAACATTTGTTGGTTTTTGCCATTTAGACCAAAGCAAAACACTTAGTATTGCCATGCTTTATTGCTTTGCCTGGAAAGTTCCACAGCAGTGCATTAAGCTCATCTAGCGTTCATTTAATCACCCCACAATACCTGGAAAAGCATGCTTTCTTTGTTTGCGTGTAACTTGCTTGTCTCCATCGAGATCGGAAAAGTTTAACATCATACTGTGAAACTTTTCAGGCAGAACGGTAATATCTCCATGGAGACGAGCGCCTTAGCTGATAATTTGCTTTGATGTGTAGCAGTGTTGATCTCGTAGCTGTGGTGAAGTGTTTGCAGTATAGTTTTTGACTTAAACGCTAACACCGCCAACTTGACGTTTGACAATAATTTGGCCTCAGTCGTCAGTGTTTCCTCATTCTTATGCACACGACCTGAAACCGCTACTTTGCCTTTTCTGTTTGAATCTATGTGGGGGGGTCACGTGGTGGGAAATTTGTTAATACATTTCAGCTTTTCAGAGCCGAACAGAGTACAGCTAAAACAAACAAAAAAGCGGCATTAGCAAGATTTAGCCATTATTGTTAGACTTCATTTTCCTGATTCTCTGCTAAAACTTGGAATCATTGAGAACCACCTCCTTGAACGAAGCAGGCATTTTATGAACAAATTTTTAGCAAAACCTAGACTTAGAATTCCCAATGGACCGAGGTAAGGCGTGGCTGTGTTGTGAACTTTTTCTCTTTAGCTTATCATTTTAAATGAAGTAAATACAACGTTATAGTAACAGTAAATTGATAGTAAAAAAAAAAAAAAGTAGCTCTAATGTAAAAGAAGCTGTTGTAAATATTGAATCTAAATGTCTGTCTTGTCTCCCCTTGCGTGCCGTTGCAGCTTGCACCTGACCACCTTCTGTCTGCAGTACCGGCCCACCATCGTGGCCTGTGTGTGCATCCATTTGGCCTGTAAATGGTCCAACTGGGAGATCCCCGTGTCCACCGACGGGAAACACTGGTGGGAATATGTTGACCGCAATGTCAACCTTCAGCTGCTAGATGGTGAGACTTTTTTTTTTTTTATTTGATTTTTTTTTTAAACTCGTGCCACAAGACTACTTTGAACTCTTCCCGCGCTAAATCCATGTGCACGGCCGCACTTGGACTGGATTGTGTCGTCACTTGTGTAAACTTTCTGTATTAATAATAGGAATGCCACAATATCAAATTTTACTGATTATTGGGAGGGGAAATATTGCGATTTTATGATCTATCACAATTATTGGCAACAAGAATGTAAACTTTGATATTGCATGTTTTTAAGTTTAAACTTGCAAATATTCCTTTTGAGTGGATAAATAACGAACATCCTACCATTTAATACATTCACCATGCAGTCGCAGATGATTTAAAAAATAAATGCCCCAAATAGATTAAACCTCATTGTCGATCTTTTAAGTTTTACATCAGTTATTAGTGAGATGAGCTCCATGGTAATGCCACTTTCCTTTGTGAAGAATAAAACCAGTGTTATCGTGAAGGATAAAGCTTTGGCACGACCTGTCTCCTGCTTGTGCGTTCTGTGGCTCCACTCTCGGCTCACGCTGTGGCCGCATTGCACAGTCAGCGGTGCGGACCCTCGCTCTGCCCCGTGTAAACTCATGAAGCAGCGGCGTAAAGCAACTGTCCTCGCGCTGACTGTAGCTCGCACAGTTGACTCGCACTAGTGTGTAACGGAGCGGTCATTCTGAACACATCAGGCTTGTGGACACGCTGGGCTGTGTGATACACACACACACATACATTCACATGGGGGGGAACGGGTAATCCTGACATCCCTTACTGGTAATAAGGTGTTAAATGAATGAACTATAGAAAATAATCTATTTTTCCTATTGTCTTGAATCGAATCAAAAGTATATCAAATTGTATTGGGACTGCGCCGTATTGCCAGGGTCCTAACGAGACCCTGCCCTACTTTAACACAATATGGTGTCACAAAATGTCACCAGCACTAGAGCTGCTTCAATGATGTTGGAATGACACTCTATAAAAGTCTCAATCACAACAACCAACAGTATCCATGAATTCATATAAAATAAGTCTGAGCTGTGGATGCTGCTTCACTGACTCTTTTTGCAGCATTAGCTCGGCGTGCTGTTCACTTTAGCCCTCGTGCCTTCGCCCTGTCATCGTGGTCTTTCATTATCTCTGTCCTCCAGTCACACTTGTGAGTTTCAAACACGCCGCTCTCTCTGTTGTGCTTCAGCTGCTGCAGTGAAACAAGAGCCACAAGTCGTTCACATGGTTTTAATTAAATGTCAATTAAACCATTTGAGGCAATAAAATAATCAAAGCTTGTTTTGTAATCTAATTACTCCATTTACTCAATTAATGGTTTCAGCCCTAATCCCCACTAAAAGATCTAGTCTGAAGCGCTCCGTACTCTTCGTCCTGTGGAGTAAGTGTAAAGCTGTCGCTCCTGTTGTGCTCCGTGTGAGCTGAGAAGATGTGGGGCTTTGGTCCATTAGTTTCTGCATTCGAGTTCTACTGTGGCTTGCAAAAGTATTCGTACTCTTGGAACTTTTCCACATTTTGTCACGACCACAAACTTAAGTTTAATGTGTGAAAGAGCAACACAAAATGACAGACAATTGTGAAGTGGAAGGAAAATCTTACCTGATTTCCATATTAACAAAGCAAACCCTGAAAAGTGCAGCGTGCCACAGTATTGAGCCTCTTTTCCCCGAGTGTAACCAGTGGCTCAGAAGTTGGATGATCATTGCTGAAAGCCTGAAGTTGGCCTAATGACTAAATGGAGTGCTCCTGTGTGTAATCTAAGCTCAGTATGAATGCAGCTGTTCTGAGAAGGTCACAGACATTTAAGAGTGTTGAGGAGCAAACGGCATCATGAAGTCCAAAGACACACACAGGTCAGGGAGAAGGTTATAGAGAAGTTAAAAGTGGGGTTAGGTTCTAAAAAGGGTTAACATCTCGCAGAGCACATGTGGGGGGGGACAGTAAACGTGTGGAAGAAGGTGCTCTGGTCTGCTGACTCTGAACACTGTCACATGGTGGTGCTGCATCACCATGTGGGACAGGGAAGATGGCATTAGTCCCACCCTTTAATGCTACTGACGCACCTCCTCGGGAGCGGTAGGCGCACTGTCGGCAGGGCAACGACCCTAAACATAATGCCAGAGCTACAATGGGAGTTTCAAACCGAATGAGTCGGTGCTGCCCGGTGGTGGAGTGGCTAAGCCAGGTCAAAGTCCAGACGTAAATCCATTTGAGAATCTGTCAAGATCTGAAAACGTCTGCTCACAAACGCTCTCCATCGAGGCGGTTCCATGAAGTATGGCCTCTGGGCGGCTGAATACTTCTGCAACATGCTCCTTTCAGTTTATTTTTAAATGTTCCTTCCACTTCACCATCGTGTGCTGCTTCGTGGCGTGCTCTTTCACAAAAATGCAAATACATTTTCAGTCCGCGGTTGTGGAGTATGAATACTTTTGTAAGCCACTGTAACTGCACAAACGTCATAAAAGTATGTTTAAGAACTAGGATTTAACCGTTAAAACGGGATTACATTAGTTTGGGACCGATGTTATGGGGGAAGCTTTGGCCGATATTTTCTAAATGTTACGGTTATTTTAAGCACTTTTTTTATTATATGTTTAATAAAAAAAAAATTGGCTATAAACACTTTTATTCTAAAATACGGTTCAAATCCATTTTAAAATCTGCAGAACCCGTTAGAACACATGATACCTTTCTTTGGGGGGGAAAAGGGGCACATGTAGCACTGTGGCTCTAATATGATTAACATTAGAGGATTCGGTGAATTTCCTGTTTTTAATTATTTCTCAGACTCTGAACCTTATGTCCATGTGACATGTTGCTCCGCCTCTTCCTGTACCCGCGCTCTCGGTTTCCTTTAAACCTCACGCGAAAGTTATTTGGAGGAAACGTGTCTAAACTGATGGTTTAGGAGGAAAACTAGTCCAATGTCTGAAAAAACCTCCCTTTTATCGTGGGACGTGAGTGAAGTCGTCGCGCATTGCTGTATCGTGTTGATACTCGCGTGTCCCTCCATTCTGTTTTGGTGCGGGGAGGAGAAGGTGGTCTGTCGCAGAGGCAGAAGCAGAGTGGTTGTAATACAGCATCATAATGTAAAAATAAAATATAATGGCCACAAATGGATTCAATAATAAAATGTATGCTTATTGCCCCTCATTGTAGCTCTTTTAAGCATTATATAATAGTGAGATGAGCTCCATGGTAACGCTCGGGGGAGGGGCTTGAAACGTTGAGGAAAAAAACAGATTTGTGAAGAATAAAAATGCATTTACAGGTAAGATCACGCTCTGGAGCTACCCGTCTCCTCCTCTTCCTCCCTCTGAGCTTGTGCGTTTTGTGGCTTCACTTTCGGCTCGCGCTGAGCGGCCGCTCTGTGCTCCAGCGCCGTCATAGGTGCGGTCATAGGTGCGGTCCCTTGCTTCGGCTCCGTGTGAACTCATGAAAGCAGCAGCAGCATTAAAAAAAAAAAAAAAAACTCAGGCTGACTAGCTCGCGCTCTTCGCTCGCACTAGTGTGGACCCCCGTGTGTAAAGGGCCGGTCGTTCAGCTCGCTCATCCTGTCTTATTGACACGCTGGGCTCTGACACACAGACACACACACACACACACACACACACAGACACAGACACACACACAGACACACACACACGTACGTTGCCTGGATACATTTCTGCGGTTAACTACAGATTCGAAAAACCCCATGAATAACCTTTTGTGGCCGTAAATAATTGCGGTGATTGAAAAGCCGGTTAATCGTGACATCCCTGATCGCAGCTCATGAGATTAGATCACCTTTATTTGTCCCACAATGGGGAGATCCCAGTGTTGCGACAAAGGGTACAGAAGCAGATTAGGCACAGTATAATAATAAAAACATGTGTTTATGACTTGGTTCATTTAGCTAAAGGCTCAGAGATGTTCGTGCTTTCTGTAGAATTCAGTAGTTTCCATTTCATTGATCAATCGCGGACGGAGTTTGGATTTTTTCTGTATTTTGAAATGATAATGTGTTTAAAGTTCTACTCTAATGGCACTGGACCATTGTTCTGGATGTCCTGACCAGTGCCACCTCTGATCCATTCATTTAGTGCTGTTGAGTGGGACTCCATTGATGTCCTTTTATCGACGCGCCTGAAGTGTCGTTTGCTCAGGTTTACTGCCCTTGTAATGACTCATCAAATGGCCTTTCCGTGGCGCTCTGCATGTGGTTAGAACAGTGTGTGGTGCAGTCCCTGATGTGCAGCTGTTTGTGTTTCAGACCTCACTCACGAGTTCCTTCAAATCCTTGAGAGAACGCCCAGTAAACTGAAGAGGATACGGAACTGGAGGGTAAGTCTGCTTATGACCGGTGTTTTATTAGTTCTAATCTTTAAGTTTGACTAAGATTTTAAATGTTGTCAAGCATGTTATACAGTTTAATATCTATGCACAACTAAATCAGAAATTGGACTGCTACATTTTCCAAGCACACGTCCTGTTCTGAATGATTTCAAACCCTGAAGGTTAGACCCTCAAACATTTCCTTCCTTCTGCTCCTGGCCCTGTTTGAGACGAGCACAGATCATAAAGAACATCTCATCTCTTATTTCTGCTCATGACACGTAAATTTAGGATGAATGGAAACTCACTGCTGCTTAGTATTTTTGCCTGATGTTTGCTGTAACTATGGTTACTAATAAATTGAACAACATATTTAATGTATGTCAGTAATACTTGGTACAGCTTGTCAACATGATGGGGTTTGGATCAGTAAAGTGAAAACAGCAGCAGTTATTAACCTCATTTCCCTCGTCTTTCAGGCCTTTCAAAACTCTAAGAAGCCAAAGACAGATGGACAGTCTGTGGACAGTGCCTTCCAGGGGTCCTCCTCTTTAGACGGCCTCTCCAGCTGCTTCTTCCCCTCCACCTCAGACGCAGACATGCCCTCCTTGAACTCTTTAACTGCCCCGTTTGCCTCCTACCAACCCCTGGGCGTGGACGCAGCAAAGGCTTGTGGGTATGAGCAGTTCTCCCAGCCGCTTCATTCAGACTTCACATTGATCAAACCTGAAAAACAGTCAAAACATCAACAATTAGGGAATGGAACCACTTTTTCTAAACCGCAAAAGGTGTTAACGCTTGAGAAGTATCGAGAAAAACACGCACCGGAGCTAGCGTTGCAAAACGGCTTAAAAACTGAAACGGAACTGTACCCACCCTTATCGCCCATAGCCTCATCCCACCACCACCACAAGAAGCGCTCACAGGCGCACACTAGTGGCCAATCAGAGGGCAGGCGGGAGAAATCCAGCTCCAAAAAGCCCAAAATCTCCCATAACTTTGCAGAAAACGGCTCCGCGTCAAACGAGGAGCTAAAAATGCGGATTAAGGTTTCATCTGACTCGAAGGAAAAGCACAAAGACCACCATCGACATTCGAAACACTCGCACCAGTACGCAGTGAACGGCAGAGGCGCAACGGACACTTTAATACGGCCACCGGGGGGCGACGGGAGCGCAGCGTCATCCAGGAAGAGGGCTCACGCTGATGCAGGGAGTCATAACCATCACCACGCATCCAAAAGCAGTCGGAGTTCGAAAGCGGCTCTAAATTCACATTTTTCGGACGCGAATCACGGACACGATGGAACCAACGGACTTCTCGCACCTCACGGTCAACACACTGACTACAAAAACACATTTGATATGCTGGACTCACTACTAAGTGCCCAAGGAATGAACTTGTAATGCAAATAAAAATCCAGTGTTGAGATTTTAAAAGGTATTATCATTTATAGATTTTATTTGTCTTAAGTTATCTTGCAATTTGCGTCAGTCGTGTCTATGCGCGCTGATTTTACTTTTAAAAAAAGGTGATTCTCGTGAAAAGCTGTCGATGTGTATATGCATAGAGCTGTGTAATACTACTAGCTTGCAACACAAAAGATGACTTGCAGAAATGAATGCATAAATTGGCGATTTTTCAATGTTTCGGCGATGATTTTAACGTGCATGTTTTTTGAAAGGGATGTCATAGCTAGTGTATCGCAGCGATCGTGAGTTTACAAGGCAGTCTGTGTTTTTTGTACGTTCATGAGTTTGTTCCACTAAAATCTCAGGTCTCGAACTTTTTTGGTAATTAAGAAGAAGCCTCCTTTGGGTTGGTTATACCCGTCATCATTGTGGGCAGGGCTAGTTTTAACGCCTGCCTTTGAAATAAAAACAGTCAGCTTATTTTATTCTCTATGGATAAGCAATACAAAGCCTCGTAACCAAGGCTGCAGACATTAGCGCTACAGATAAACTGTGAAAGTGCATTTAAAATCTTGGCTGGAATTGCAAATATAAAAAGGCCTTGTAATAATTGTATCTTGTCAATTGCTACTCCGTATAATAAATGTTACAGGAAAATCTCAAAAATAAGATGTATATAAGATTAGTTGAGTGTATCATGATTCTGCAGCAGACTGTGTTGATGATTTGTGTATTGGGAGCCCAAATAAAGGTGTTAAATTAATTCTTCAAAAGAACGTCTGAGCATTTGTGAAGTTCCTATGTTCATGTTTCACAGGTTTTTCACCCCACTTCCTTTGCGTGAATATGTATATTTATGTGTGTGTGTATATATATATTCTGACAGGTTTTTCTAATTATGACCTTGTCCGGTAAATATTTATCATACTTTTACTTTTGCTAAGCCAAAGTTTGAAAAATAAAGATTCAAATGACAGGAATTAGAGCTGAGTTCTAAAAGGGAATCCCTCTGATGTCATCAATATGCGACGAACCATTGAAAATACGATTTACACTTAACTGACGGTTTAAACGGTCATTCAACAAAAAGCTGTTTTACGGTATCGTCTGTCAAATCATAACTTGTGTAATTTGTATGGATTTCTGCCCTTGTTTACGTTGTGGTTGCTAGGTAACAGTTGTATGTCATTTGTGCGCATGTCCAACCAGGAAGTAAAATTATAGACTTTACAAAAAAATGGTCAAATTGGCAGTACAGTACGTTTGAGTGAAATGTGTGTCTAACCTGTCGTAGACTGAGGTTTGAGATACTGACATCGAGGTAGAGAATACACAGATATATATATATATATACTGCAAAAGAGCAAATAGAGGATCATTTACTTCATGCATAACATATTTAAAATGGTAGGAATGACCACACATATCAGTTAATCCTTAATAATTGTCTGAAACTATTGAACATCATATAGAAAGTATGTGTTCAGGGCAGCACTATGACCAACCAGGTTTTAGACAATAATAGTACAAACTTGAACTGGTGATGGGCAGATGATGCTTCAAGGTGTGTGGTACACTTTTCTGATACTGCGGTGACACAGTATTGACATTTTCTGCACTTCGGGTGTCTAAAAAAAGGTGAACTACTGCTGACAACGCAGACACATTAAGACAACACTGGACTGAACACCGAATCAGAATGTGTTCTGATGATCAACCAACAAGAGATCATTTAGTACGAGCGTTGTAATTAAAGCAAATAACAGCCTAGTGTACAATAAAGTAGGCTGTAATATAAATAATACATCGACTCAATGATTGTAAAAATAATTGTAAAATATATGGCTTGTGGTAGATATTCTTGTGAAAGATCTCAAATATCCCTCAAAGAGAAACTGGCAAATCTTTAGCACCAATGAACCACAAAGCAAACAGACAGTGACAGAGTTGAGCCCGGCAATGCAGCTCCAGACACCAACTGACACCAACTGACACCAACTGACACCAACTGACACCAACTGACACGAGCAGACACCAACGGACACCAGCAGACACCAGCAGACACCAACTGACACCAACTGACACCAACTGACACCAGCTGACACCAGCAGACACCAGCAGACACCAGCAGACACCAGCTGACACCAACTGACACCAGCAGACACCAGCAGACACCAACTGACACGAGCAGACACCAGCTGACACCAACGGACACCAGCAGACACCAGCAGACACCAGCTGACACCAGCAGACAACCAGCAGACACCAACTGCCAACAGCGTTGACACAAACTGACACCCAGCAGCAACAACTGTGACACCAAGCAGACATACCAGCTGACACCAGCAGAACACCAAGCTGACAACCAGCAACACCAGCAAACACCAGAAGACACCAACTGACACCAGCAGACCCAACGACACCAACTGACACCAGCAGAACACAGCAGACACCAGCAGACACCAGCAGACACACTGACACCAGCTGACACCAGCAGACACCAGCTGACACAACTGACCCTCCAGCAGACACGACAACTGACAACCAGCAGACAACCAACTGACACTAAAAAGCAGCACCAGCAAGCACCAACAACCCAACTGAAACCAAGACACCAGCAGACACCAAGCAGACACACGGCTAGCAGACACCAGCAGACACCAACTGACACCAGCTGACACCACTGACAACCACACAGACCAGCAGACACCACTGACACCAGCAGACACCAACTGACACAGCAGACACCAGCTGACACCAACACACCAGCAGACACCACTGAGCACCAGCACTGACACCAGCTGAGCAGACCAGCAAGACACCAACTGACACCAACTGACACCAGCTGACACCAGCAGACACCAGCAGACACCAACTGACACCAGCTGACACCAACTGACACCAACTGACACCAACGACACCAGCAGACACCAGCTGACACCAGCAGCACCAGCTGACACCAGCAGACACCAGCAGACACCAGCAGACACCAACTGACACCAGCAGACACACCAACTGACACCAACTGAACCAGCAGACACACAGCAACAACAGACCAGCAGACACCAGCAGACACCAGCTGACACCAGCTGACACCAGCAGACACCAGCTGACACCAACAGACACCAGCAGACACAGACACCAGCTGACACCAGCAGACACCAACTGACACCAGCAGACACCAGCAGACACCAGCAGACACCAGACACAGACACCAGCAGACACACCAGCAGACACCAGCAGACACCAGCAGACACCAGCTGACACCAACTGACACCCAGACACCAGACACCAGACACCAGCAGACACCCAGAACGGACACCAGCAGACACCAGCTGACACCAACTGACACCAGCAGACACCAGCTGACACCAGCTGACACCAACTGACACCAGCTGACACCAGGCAGACGACCCAAGACACCAGCAGACACAGACACCAGACACCACTGACACAGCAGACACCAACTGAGCAGAACCAGCAGACACCAGCAGACACCAGCAGACACCAGCAGACACCAGCAGACACCAGCAGACACCAGCAGACACCCAGCAGACACCAGCAGACACCAGCTGACACCAGCTGACACCAGCGACACCAACTGACACCAACTGACACCAGCAACACCAACTGACACCAACAACACCAACTGACACCAACTGAAAACCAACTGACACCAACTGACACCAACTGACATGAGCAACACCAACTGACACCAGCGATACCGACTGACAGCGACTGACACCGAGCTACACAACGGACACCAACTGACACGAGCGACACCCGACTGACACCGAGCGAACACCCGACTGACACCAACGGACACCGACTGACACCAACGGACACCGACTGACACCAACGGACACCGACTGACACGAGCGACACGACTGACGACACCGAGCGACACCGACTGACACCAACGGACACCGACTGACACCAACGGACCCGACTGGACACCAACGGACACCGACTGACACAACGGACACCGACTGACACCGAGCGACACCGACTGACACGAGCGACACCGAGCGACACCGACTGACACGACGACACCGACGACACCGACGACACGAGCTGACACAACGACACCGACTGACACGAGCGACACCGACTGACCGAGCGACACGACTGACACCGACGACACGACACGACGACTGACACGAGCGACACCGACTGACACGAGCGACACCGACTCACTGAGCGACACCGACTGACACGAGCGACACCGACTGACACGACGACACCGACTGACACGACTGCGAGACACCCGACTGACACGAGCGACACCGACTGACACGAGCGACACCGACTGACACCAACGGACACTGACTGACACCAGCGACACCAACGACACCGACTGACGAAAATACGAGCGACACCAACAGACACGAGCCGCACCAACTGACTCCGACTGACACCAGCGACACCAACGGACACCAACAGACATGAGCGACACCGACTGACACAAGCGACACGATCGACACCAACAATATATACATACATATATATACATTTTTTAATTCCCTTCTCACCCTCCACTGGTGGTCTCATCTAAGCTCGGGTCCTCTACCAGAGGCCTGGGAGCTTGAGGTCCTGCGCTGTATCTTTGCTGTTCCTCGTACTGCACTTTTCTGGATTGAGATGTCTGATGTTTTTCCAGGGATCTGCGGTAGCCCCTCCTCCAGTTTGGGGGTCACTGCCCCGAGTTCTCCGATGACCACGAGCACCACTTTCGCCTTCAGCTTCCACGCCTTCTCCAGCTCTTCTCTGAGCCCTTGGTATTTTTCCAGTTTCTCGTGTTCCTTTTTCCTCATGTTTCCATCACTTGGTGTCGCCACGTCAACCACAACGGCGTTCCTCTGCTGTTTATCCCCACCACAATGTTCGGTTGGTTTGCCAGTACCATTCTGTCAGTCTGTATCTGGAAATCCAACAGGATTTTGGCTCGGTCTTTCTCTACCACCTTTTGGGGTGTTTCCCACTTTGACCTTGGGTCTCCAGTCCACACTCCGGGCAGATGTTCCTGTACACTCTGCCAGCCACTTGGTTATGGCGCTCCATGTATGCTTTCCCTGCCAGCATCTTGCACCCTGCAGTTATGTGCTGGATTGTCTCAGGGGCCCCTTTACACAGCCTACACCTTGGGTCTCGTCTGGTGTGGTAGATCTCGGCCTCTATTGCTCTGGTGCTCAGGGCCTGTTCCTGTGCAGCCATGATGAGTGCCTCTGTGCTGTCCTTCAGACCGGCCCACTCTAGCCATTGGTAGGATTTCTCGATATCAGCCACTTCGGTTATGTTCCGGTGGTGCATCCCATGTAGGGGCTAGTCCTCCCATGAT
>BJKM01000023.1:100000-140000 GCA_015082035.1 Chaenogobius annularis | reverse complement strand
TCCTGCTTTAGTCCTGCTTTAGACCCGCTTTAGACTCGCTTTAGTCCCTGCTTAGCACTCGCTTAGTCCTGCTTTGCTTTAGACTCGCTTTAGACCTGCTTAGATCCTGCTTTCAGTCCTTTAGCTTACTTTAGACCTGCTTTAGCTTTACTCGCTTTAGCTTACTGCGCTTTAGACTCCGCTTTGTCCTGCTTCGTAGACTCGCTTTAGACTCGCTTTTAGACTCGCTTTAGACCCGCGTTAGACCTTTAGACCGCTTGTAGTCCGCTTTAGACGCTTTAGACCTGCTTTAGTCCTGCTTTAGTCCTGCTTTAGACTGCTTTAGACCCGCTTTAGACTCGCTTTAGTCCTCTTCCTGCTCGCTTTAGACTCGCTTTCGCTTTAGACTCGACCCTTTAGACTTTAGTCCTTTAGCTTTAACCCTTTAGCTTTAGACTCGCTAGACTCGTACCGCTTTTACCTGCTTTAGTCCTGTTTAGTCCTTTAGTCCTGCTTTAGACTTTAGCTGCTTTGACTTTACTCGCCGCTTTAGACTCGCTCTTTAGAGCTTTCCCGCTTTAGACCTTTAACCTCTTTAGTCCTCTTTAGTCCTGCTTACTAGACCCGCTTTACGCTTTGAGTCCCTCGCTTTAGAGCCTTGCTTTAGACTCGCTGCTTTAGTCCTGCTTTTCCTTTAGTGCTTTAGACCTCTTTAGAGCTTTAGTCCTGCTTTAGACCGCTTTAGACTCGCTTTGACTTTAGACCCGCTTTAGTCCTGCTTTAGTCCTGCTTTAGTCCTGCTTTAGGACTCGCTTTAGATCCTGCTTTAGACTCGCTTTTAGACTCGCGCTTTAGACCTTTAGACTCGCTTAGTCCTGCTTTAGACCCGCTTTAGACTGCTTTAGTCCTGCTTTACCGCTTTAGAGCTTTACCTGCTTTAGTCCTGCTTTAGTCCTGCTTTAGTCCTGCTTTAGACCCTTTAGCTCTGCTTTAGACTCTTTACCTGCTTTAGTCTGCTTTAGTCCCGCTTTAGACTCTTTAGCTCGCTTAGTCCTGCTTGAGTCTGCTTTAGTCGCTTTAGACCTGCTTTAGTCCTGCTTTAGTCCCGCTTTAGACTTTAGACTCGCTTTAGACTCGCTTTAGCTTTACCTAGACCCGCTTTAGACTCGCTTTAGTCCTTTAGACCGCTTTAGACTCGCTTTAGACTCGCTTTAGACTCGCTTTAGACCCGCTTTAGACCCGCTTTAGTCCCGCTTTAGACCTGCTTTAGACTCGCTTTAGTCCTGCTTTAGACTCGCTTTAGACTCGCTTTAGACTCGCTTTAGACTCGCTTTAGACTCGCTTTAGACCTGCTTTAGACCTGCTTTAGTCCTGCTTTAGACCTGCTTTAGACCTGCTTTAGCCCTGTTAAACCCTGTTAAGTCTTGGTTTAAACCTGGTCTTGGTCCAGGTCGAGGTTTCTGGTAAACACTGGGTTTTAGTGCTTGAAAGTCCTAAGTTGATTTCTGTTGTTGAATTGTGCCACTGAGAGTCGTTTGTGGATCTTAAAGAGATAAAACATAAAATTGCAGTGTGTTTTTGTAGTCCGGACCCCAGACCTTAGCCCCTGGCCCCCACTGATTTAATGAATAGATGTCAATGATTTGAAAGCAAATGATTGAAGTAATGATAATATCTATTACATAAAAGCAGGCCCATTGATTTGATCATCTTTCAATAAGGAGCATTTTCTTTCTGCGTATGATGCGCTTATGTTGCCGACGATAATAGAACTGGCGTGGAGTTCATTAAGCACAAGTATTTATTATCCTCACGTCTCCGAGTGGTGGCACTTTGACAATACAATTATAGACCTCAGTTTTAAGATCAGGCCTTTGAGTGCCACATTTGTTTATTAAAAATACTCTCACACTGGAGTGGCCCAAGAGCTCTTTATATTCACAGCCCACTTCTTCTGACCGGTAGCCCACCCTTTCACCGCGCGGATGGCCAGTCAAGAGCAGTAGACTAGCTCTGGTTTAATTTCCTGATGAGTTACACTTTTTGCTCAGATTGATGAAAGCTGCTTTGGTGGCGATTCTAAAAAATAAAAAATCACCCCAAATGTATCAATGAAAGAAATAGCAGAACCCACAAGACACAAAGCTACACTTACTTAAATCATTCAAAGACTAACAAAGTGAATCATAATGATTGTAAATAATAGAGTGGGCGTATTCGTGAATGGTATTTTCACAATTTAACAGAAAAGTACTAAAATATGTTGAAAGACCTGTAAAATGACTCCCAAAAGTGCAGAGATATAACTTTATGCCATTGTTTGAAAGATTACACCGTATTTGTTTGTTCAGTTAAAAAAAACTAGTTCATCAGGGCTTTTCAGTGTTTTGTTACTAACGATATTCAAATAAATAATTGGTCATATTGCCCACCTCTACTAAACAATGCGGCGGTCCAATTACTTTGGTGTGATTCATGTTTCTTCCAAAAGATGGCGCTCTAGGACCAAGCGGCAGCAGCACAGGCAAGGCTCGTGTCATGGGAGCTCTCCAAACAGCACAGAGAAAGAGGCCAAACCAGGGCCTAACCAGGGCCTAACCAGGACCTAACCAGGACCAACCAGGACCAGACCAGGACCAGACCAGGGCCAGACCAGGGCCAGGACCAGGGCCAGACCCAGGCCAGACCAGGGCCAACCAGGGCCAAACCAGGGCCAAAACCAGGCCAAACCAGGGACCAGACCAGGGGCAAGGCAGGGGCAAGGCAGGGCAAACCAGACCTAACCAGCAAAACCAGAACCTAACCAGCGACCTAACCAGGACCTAAACCAGGACCTAACCAGGGACCTACAGACGACAACCAGGGACCCTAACAGACCACAGCGGCCGAGGCAGGGCCAAAACCCAGGGCCGAGGCAGGGGCCAAACCAGGACCCAACCAGACCAGGGCCAAACCAGGACCAGACCAGGACCAGACCAGGACCAGACCAGGACCAGACCAGGACCAGACCAGGGCCAAACCAGGACCAGACCAGGGCCAGGCCAGGGCCAGGCCAGGGCCAAACCAGGGCCAGACCAGGGCCAGACCAGGACCAGACCAGGACCAGACCAGGGGCAAGGCAGGGGCAAACCAGGGGCAAACTAGGACCTAACCAGGGCCAAGGCAGGGCCAAGGCAGGACCAGACCAGGACCAAACTAAAACCAAACCAGATCCAAGACTAAACCAGGTCAGGTCTAAACAAGGAACCAGGGACGGAACCAGCAAAGATGGACTGGTTGCGTTATAATATAGCTGATGAGTAGTTTTCAGATATCATACTTTAGAGTACTATATTTCGAAGTGTAATAGTACATATACTTCCCAGTGCCTCACATGACCACGTCACCATTCTTTGAGATGTGATTTGTTCCTAATTTCCGTGCTGCCAGAGTTGGTTGCCTTTACAAAGACCTGTCTCCCTGGTTTCCTGGCTGTGACTGACAAGCAGATCGACCAATGAAATAAATACAAAGTCCGTGACAACACAAGTCAGAGAAACGCCGTGGTTTTTACGCAGTACTCAACCCACCATATCTCTCCTTTATGACAAGGCCATGCAATGCAACCTCGCTGGAGGCCAATAGCCAATCAATATTAAAACAAAAATCTATTCAAAATATGCTGTTTGAGACAATAAGGTAGAAAAACCAGGTACAAAGCCCAGACTGAGTGCACAAAGTGATTCGAAAAGACAAAAACAGACAATAACATATAGGAAAAAAACTGCCAAGTGCTGCAGATGGCGTAATCAAGACTCAAAGTTTGGACTTATTCCCAGTTCAATCTGGACCCTCCCTCACAGATTTCCCTCTCCCACTCCAAAATGGTCCAGTAACACGAGTGGTGAGCAGTAGAAGCCGTGTCAGTACTTGCAGTAACGCAACAATGGCAGCTCTAGGTTCAAAGTAGAAAAAAATACATGGGACAAATAGGACCACATTTGACATTTCTTAAGCAGTTTTACAATGGCCTTCATCTATATCAGAACTAGTACTTTAGGCTCTTATTGCGTCATGAAATTACATTACTTTGTCTAAAAAGTGTGTGTATTGAAATAGAGGCTCATGACAACAAAAGATAGTTTAAAATAGTGTTAAAATGGACTGTTGTGAGAGCCAGTCGTAAGAAAGAGCAAACACAGCAGCAGTTTCAATGACTGTGCTAGAATTAGCTGCTCCTGTGGTCGTGGTGGGAGTTAAAGTTATATGGGACAAACTGGTTTATATTATATATATATATATATATATAATATATATATATATATATATATATAAGTAGCTACAATCACAACTGACCCAGGCCCGTGTCTTAACCTGCAGATAGAGGACAGTTTTACTTACTTAATACATGCACAGCTCCAGACTGAAGAGCTCCAGGCTGCCAAAGGTCGATTGGTGGTCGATTGGCTGCAGGTGCTGGGCTTTGGGTCGTGAGCCTTCACTCCAGACGTAGAGCGGCACAGTTAATGAACCAAAATGTAAATGTCACACTTTTGTTTTTGCTTCCACTTTTCATGAGCTGAACTCAAAGACATGAAAACACAAAAGACCCATATCTCTCAAATACTGTCTAATTAATATGAATATGAATAATCATTCCCACAAAAAAGGTTACTCTGAAACGTTTTGCTTTATTGGAAGGGTCTGGGGGGTCAGAAGTATCTGCTGGTTATTGTCAGATCCTGAGCATCACAAACATGCTCAAAGTTGGACATGTCCATGATTCATGAGTTCTGACGTCCTCCGCTCATTCCTGTCCACATGCGCCCCCTCCTGTCGTACATCACACACTGCAGATGGACACGTGGGACCTGGGCCCTATCTCTCTGTGTCGCTCGCACGCGCGGGCCCGGTGTGCAGGTGCAAGGGACACAGAGGAGATAAGGCGCTGCTGAGCCACGGGCACGGCCCAGAGGCGGGAACCTGTGGTCCGGAGACAGACTTCTGCTGCTGCCGGACCCCTGTCCCGGTGCGCCCCTCGGCCCCTCCGGTCTCTTTCTGCTTTGTCTCATTGTGCTCCGTGGAGCGCTCTCAAGCCCACTCATGGGACAAACACTCTGCAAAGTTTCAGCGCGTCTGCCAGGGCAAGTTTTGGTGAAAACAACTAAACACTTTCCGTGATACTTTCAAAATAAAAGCCTCAGTGTTTACCACCGGCACAAAGAGCCTTATTATGAAAAGCCTGGACAACGACGCAAAGCACAAACTGCACAAACTACAGGAAGACGACAGAAGAGCGGCGGAGACTGGCCCCAGTGCACTGGTAACCATGGAGACACGTGGATGCGCATTACGTCATAGTTGCAGATTTCATGGAAAATTGGACCCAAGGACTCAAAATAAAATTGGTTCGAGAGGCTTAAAGGGTCACGATGGAGGGTGAAGGTAGAGTCATGAAAAGGTAAAATAGGTAGAAAGAATTTGTCCTTGTGGGTATAAAAACCACACACTGCCCCTTTTAAAACAGTAAGACCACCTTTAAGCAACAATCCTACATATTCTACCATTATTCTATATATCTGGCCTAGAACATGCAAGTTTGGGTTGTCAAAAATGTGTGCCCTTATTTTAAATTATACTAGCAGAGTCCAGATGACTACAACTGAATCTTTTTCTACACTAAAACTCGCATTGATGTGGGCTTTCCGAGATGCTTTGCACTCGGCTGTTGCGACCAAAATAACTTCTCTCCTGCACGAACATGATATTGGTGAAAAGGACGCATTAAGCTTTGGCCAACTCACACAGGAGACAGAAAGAAAGAGTGGGTCAGCAATCGGGCCTGAGCAACGAGCGGCAACATGGATGCCCAGGCCGCTGAGCCCATGGTCGGCAACCAGGACAAAGGACCGGTGCATTGGACCAACATTGGCTGTGTTGAGCTCAGGTGAGGTCATGGCTGAGTCACTGAGGACGGCGCGTTTCTCAGGTCGAGCAGCGCATTTCAGACACCAAGGCGTGAGCGCATCGCCCAGAATCTGGAGGGATATATCACGGTATCATATAACACTATGTCAAAATGCAGATTATTCACAGCATCCACAGGGAAACAGTAGTTTCTGGAGACATTGTGGTTGCAGAGTGACTCAACTGCTCAGAAATATTGGATTGATATAAACAAAGCAATTCAAATTATGTGCAGTATCTTCAACACAACATTCCATTTGACTTTGAAATAATGTATCTGGGACACAGAACCCCAACTGTGAAAACAATAGATGGATATCTTCGGAATGGACTTCTGGAAACAGGGGTAAAAGAAATGGCTGACTGAACTGACTCAATCGGGAAAATGTAGAAATATATGCAGGACTTAATTGAATTAGTTTTCATTTTATTTCATTTGCACATGCTTCTTTTTCAGTCTGTTTTTATTCAAATACATCAAATTAATTCAAATTCAAATTAAAAACAAGAAACTAGAGTAGAAACAGGAATCCATACTGACAAAACACATATCTTACAACTTAAATACCACATATTTCTTGTCGTCTCAACACACACGCAGGCTCTTTGGAACAGTTCCTGTCGTTCATCCATGCAACAAAACCAAACGAAAACGGTTCAAAGTGATCAACCTATAGACGTTCTTCTCACATTTTACGCGCGTGGAAGCCGCGTGTGGGTGGCGAAAACAAATCCGCGCGCTTGATAATTAACACGCGCCCTTCTAATTTTAGTGCGCAAAAGACAATGGGCCAATTCAGCACCCAACCAACTCCACCATCTGGACCACTCGCGCGCACTGGTGGGAGGGTGGCAGTGATGGCGTTGTATTTTTGAAGACTGGGTAAGAACAAGACGCCCACTGCTGCTCGGGTGTAAATCTGGCGAGGGGGGGGGTAAAGGAGGGGAGAGAGGGGGGAGAGAGAGAGAGAGAGAAAGGGGGAGAGAGATACGAGAGTGCGACAAATCCCGGTATTAACAGCCATCTGAAATAAGGACACGCGATCCAAGTTCTAATTACACAGACCGCGGCGCATAGCAACGCGCGGCCAAGGTCCCCCCCCCACCCCACCCCAACCCCACCCACCCCCCACTCGTATAAACACTATTATTATCATTATGGAGGAGAAAATGAAACGTGTGATTAGACAAAGGGCGTGTTGCTGAGACCTGTCTTTCCCGATTGCAAAAATAAACTTTGGATAATTGTGCGAGGAATCCCACATTTTGGCACAGTGCATTCCGCCAGGTGCGTGAAAGTGAGCAGTTCCACGGCGCGCGCGCTAGATGGCAGTGTTGGATCTGGTCTCAGGCGCGAGCGGGGGCAGCTCTGGAATCCAGCAAACATAGGCGTTTGGAGGAGAAGTGTTGGAGGGGGGGGTTGGTGGGTTAGATGATGGGGGGGCGGGCGGGAGAAAGCAAATTGTATAACCTTGGAGAGGACGTCGAGGCGATCCAAGGTGCCCTCGTTGAACTACTGCGCGCGAGCACCAAGCGAGAGCCGCGCGCGCAGAAGGCGGCCCCTAACTTTTGGACTTCATCCCATCTAATTAACAGATTTAGGAGGAGAAAATCGTTGGATGTTGCGCGGAGCTTAGGAGACAGTCCAGGAAATGTCACAAGCAACACTTGGTAATTTTCAGTTGATCAAAAGGCCCTTTGTGAAGCCGCGTGTGGCGCATACTTGCAGCCGCTCGCGCGCTCCCTCTCTATGCAAATGGTGGCGATGCTCGGGAAATGGTGCTGTAAAGTGGCATAATTATAAGCCATTGAAAGTCCATTGTCATTCGAGTCTGAGAGGTCTCTCTTGAAAAATCAGGAGCTGATGGAAAGTACCTGAGATGGAGCCGGAGGGGGAAGCAGAAATGGCGGTCGTTCTGGTGGCCCCTGCGCAATTACACCGATGATTGGCACCAGCATCAATTAGCTCCGTATTAGCCACTCGGTGTGGTTGACTTGTTTCAATGCTACTGTTCTGCTAATGTTCACTTTACTTCAGCCAGATTTGCAAAACAGCAACTTGAGTAACTTTGTGGAATACTGAAGAGTAGCCTAGTTTACGGATTACATGTGCCAGCAGTCTAATGCAATTCATTGGCCTTTTTATTATCATTATTATTATGATGATTTAGTTTTTGTGTGTGGCTAGTCTAACCACAGCAGTTATTTCTTTTTAACCACCTAAATGTGGTGACCACTTTTATCAAACTTTAGAAAAGCGGGGACAAGTTGTTGAATGTGGTGGGACATGGAGTGACGGACTCTGGAAATGAGCTCAATTAATAATAATAATAATAAAAATAATAAAAAATAATAAAAATAATAATAACAACAACAATAATAATAATAATAATACAAATAAAAATAATAATAACAACAATAATAATAATTAAAAAATCATAATAACAATAATCATAATAACAATAATCATAATAATAATTATAATGTCATGATTATTATTATAACCCATGTTTTATACAATTCTATATACATAGGGATGTGGGACATGGGCCAGCAGGACTTAAAACTGATTAAATGTTTGTTCTAGTGGCTATTGTTTATTATTATTTTGTTGGATTTAATTATATTTATGACTTTTCTAATAAGCAGAATATTCGACTGCACGTTTACGACACAAAAGTTAGTTCAACCAAATATTGTCTAATATTTTCACTTTCCTTTTTTTTTTATTATATTGAAATAACACAACTCATTTAACTGCATTTTTATGCCCCCCTCTTCTGCCACACCACCAGATAGTGGCTTGTTGCTTGTGGTTACGCCGCACTGAAGCAGCATCTGTCCTTTTATACAACATGGCTGCAAAAGCACAGTGTTGATCTGAAATGTCGTCCTCTGGGTTTGACCTCATCATCAATAATTCACCTCCTTCGACATTTGAACTAATTATGGAGCAGCCGTGGCCTATTTGTGCAGGGTCCTGTCACACGGAGACCACGGCCCGATACTGTCAGAGAGCGCTCCGCGGACAATAAACCGTGACTGTTAGAAACTACTCTTCAAGTCATCTCAACTGTTGCGTTATCCTGTGTGTGTCCATGGAGATGCTTATCGCTTTGCCTGGAATGTTTCGCAGTATGGCATTTAAATGACCAAACTAGTATTTATCCAATTATGTGTCATTGCGTTGAAAAAAACGACAACAAAAACGTAAAAAAAACGGGCCTTGCTTCTCCACAGATCTGACCCGTAATGCTGTTGGTGTCAAAATGTTATTCCACATAATTTACTGTAGGTCGATCACATTATGCATTCATTTAAGACGAATGGGAAAATACCGAAACAGCCACTGTACATTTTTATAATTAAGCGTGGAAAAGCCACATATACGTTGCTGCTTTTGCTGTAAATAATCTCAGTTTTCTCTGTGACGCTTCGGGTTCGTGGCCATAATGTGTCTCTGTTCTCTGTCAGGTTTAATGTTTAATGTCATGTAATGTCAAGAAGTCTGTTGTGTCAATGTTTCGTGAGGTTTTTTTGTGTGCTAACTCTTGCACATTCATGTTATTTACGTTAAAGCTGTTGCGGACACATTGATTTCTATGCACTCTCCTAATTCAAACAAAATGACGAAAAAAAAGAAAGAAATGTATAATCCGACCACCTTATTTACTGTCCAAGGCATTAGTTTAGTTGAATCCAGTCCCCTCTGAAGTCCAACAACAGCCACTCCTTTGTTTACACGTCGTCATAGTGATGCTGATAGCCTAAAATGTAGTGCTTTTCTACCTTCAGAGCACTCAAAAGCGCTTTTACACTCACGCAGTCACACACGAGCTCCTGCCGCACGCGTAGTGTTGCAGAGCGGTGATTCACTGTCGCCGGACCACCTGGGCAGTTAAACAGAATTATAATGCACTCCGATTTGCATTAGAATTGTCAACAGACCATGGCGTAAAAGATAATATATAATACAAGTAATTATCAATTGGTTTGAAGCCATTTTTTAAATCTTTTTAATCATTTAATCGTCTCAAAATGACCGACGCGAATGGATTTACCGAGCACACAGACTGCAACGCGCTTCATATTTTACAAAACAAACACAAACACATCAAAAGACACCGACTTCGAGGTTTGTTTTAAAGTAGAAGGAAGATAACACACCCCTGTATACTGCTACCACCACCATACTTTCACTATTAATACATATTTACGAACAAAAGCAGCACTTCAGTTTTAATTAGCATGTAGCGCTTGAACATGTATACTTTAAAGGTTAACGGTAGCAGCCAGGGCTATGTAGTGTTAGCGCGTAATGACCCTCGCTCTCACAACGGCAAGAAAATAGCCCCCTGAATAATTAAACTTCAGCTACAGACTCTCTCTCTCATCCACTCAGGCTTAAAAATGAATATTGATAATGACATAAGCTTCTAAATCCAAATGTAAAACAAATGCTTGTGTTTCGATAGGAAACGTAAACAGGATTTTGTGCCAAGTTGAAACGAACCGCGCAGGGTTAATTGGCTGGAAATAGCAGCGGAAGTGTCCTGACCTCATTGACCTATTGGTAAAGCGCTAATTATAAACTCTATATGCTCTTGTAATGAGCATGAGTGCCGCGTTCAATCAAGCCATTCACAGAAAAAAGATCATATCAGATGCCCTCCCAGATACCTCCATTTAGAACTTCAAAATGTAGAAACTACAGTACACTGATACAACACAATATATTCATAATACTGAATATCTGCCATCGCCTTCAAACTGTTCAAATGTCATTATGGAGAGACTCTGGTATCTTAAAGCTGCACTATGCAACTTTTCTGGGCGATGTTATGTTGTAGCTTTGACTGGAATGTTCCATAGTACGGCATTAAATGATCCGTCCCATACTTATTCCGTTGCCAGGTGTTTTTTATGGCTAAAAAAAAAAGAACCCCGAAAACATGCATTCGTACTGTGAGCGAGCCGGCCTCTCCACAGATCTGACCCGTAACTTGGCCAGGTGGCGCCATCCGATTGTCTCCGCGGCAATAGATAAGTTAAAGAGCCATACTGTGGAACAATACAGGCAAAGCAATAACGTCTCCGTCTGAAATGTTACGTGTTGCACCTCAGACAAACATGAAAACTGACAAACAAGACCAAAGACTAATCCGGACTAAACCAGGTCTTAAATGGGACCATAACAGACCCAAAACTGAGATTCAATTATGACCAATCAAGGTGTTAATCAGGGTTAAACCAGGAGCATTTTTCAACAACCTAAGAAAACGTTTGGCTTTCAGGTCAAAACCATGACTACGTTTGGTCTAAACTCGGATTAGACTCAACCGAGGACAAAAGTACTGCCCCAGAGGAGAGCAACGCCAGCAGCGCCTGCACGCCACAGCTTGAGAACCACTCCTTTCATTTAAGACAATATTATTTTGATCCTCGTACACCACGGGACGTCCTGCGTGCGTGACAGCGGCTCATTTGGCTCGGGGGGTGTCGAGATCAGGGATGTCTTCTGGATTATGTGTCTCGTGTGGGAGGACGAGGAGGAGGAAGAACGCTGCCTCGCGAGCGGTAGGAGTGGGAGCAGGATTTTGGGTCGACGGAGCCACATGGCGGGTGAAGCGACGCCAGGGGCTTATTGATATTTTAAGGTGAAGAGAAGATGCTGTACAACAATAATAGCTTTCACAAAATGTTACATAATGAGGGATTTTGACACTATTTTAAATGCATCGACTGCGTGCAACAATTACAGAGACGCTTGCTTCATGCCACGACACTACAACGGATCGGAATGTATTTTCTTTTTTATTTAAATCCAAATATTGGTCAGTGGGGACAAGCTCTTCGTCACGTTTGAATGCAACGCTCTCAAAGGAATCATTTCATTGGTCAAAGGGGCACGATACCATTTTTCTGGTGATGGCGCGGAGATGTTAGTGCTTTCCCCTTTATTCATGGGAAACACTAAGATTACCAGTCTCCTCCTAGAAAAGTTACATAGTACACCATCTTCCATTGTCTTACTACTTTTAACTCACCATTACCACGACTTAATTATATACTCCAACCCACAGAACCATTACTATGAATAAGTGGAAACTTCAATGGCTTTTTCACATTGAAAATTGCAGAGCCCGTTATTCTATTGTGCTTTGCGTTCCATTCATCACTGCAGGTGCTATTACATTTTATATGGGATTTTCAAATATTGAATTATATGCAAATGTGTGCATCTATCCAGAGGCAAAACACTGAACGCACGCTTTCTTAGCCAAGTCAAAATATGAGCTTTTTTTTATCCTGTGCGGTAATACAAGATTTAATACACAGTCGACCAAGTAATAATACAAGTCCAAAGTGCACATAACACGACACTGCTCAGAACTAGCAGTAATAATAGTAATAATGCGATATATATTAAACTAAAGGGCTGTCGATGACGTCTGAAATCAATTGTGTGATTAAATCTGTTTGGTAAAAATGTTGCAGTAAGTTCTTCTGACACTGTAGATAGAAAGTGACTTTGAGTTTTGAGGGGTGGAGCTACGGCACACATCATAAAACAAATACAAAGTTAATTATAGTTCCAATTGCAACTACATATTTGTAATTGAATAAAGCATGATCGAAATCCCGATTATAAACTGGTTTAGTTGCACAGCCTTGAAAAGTCCCACTGACATTGGGGTCTGATAACGTATCTCAAGTCAAACTACAAGAATTTGCAGCCTGCTGATGGACTTGCACTAAGACAGTGCACGCCATGGTGGCTAGCACTCTCGCCTCACAGCAAGAAGGTCACGGGTATGACTCCCAGCCCGGGCCTTTCTGTGTGGAGTTTGCATTTTTCTCCCCGTGTCTGGGTGGGTTTCCTCCGGACACTCCAGTTTCAACCCAAAACATGCACCATCAAATCCTCCAGCGAAGATGGTCCCGAGCGATCTCTGCTCCTGAGATGCCCCAGTGGCACTGGCTGAAGGATGGGTCAAATGCAGAGGACAAATGACCCCACGGGGACAATAAAGGCTAATCTAATCTCATGAATGCCTGCGACACATGCTCTCAATGGAAGGTAAGTTACGTCTTCATGGTGCCTGGTGAACCTGCTTCTAATGCACCCAGATCCTAACCCAGAGTATCCCAGTGAGAACAGAAGATCCCTCTGGTTTACCTGTCCCTGAGGAGGGCAGCGACCCGGTCGAGGAGCAACAGTACCGGCTGCTTCAGGACTCACAATTTACATGACTTCTCATGTAAATTTAAAAAGTACTTATTTAATTTGGACATCTGAAACCAGTTTCACTATTACTACTGTATATAATTACTACTAAATGTACAGTATTATCATGATATTTTATGACTGATACGGTTAGACCACCTCTGAAACCAGTTTCTCTTCATAGCGCCTGGTGAACCTGCTATCTTCCCATAATTAAATCACAAATACATTTTATCACATTATAGTCTGAGTGTGTGGGCTGATCGCTCTGAGCAGGCAGCCAGCCCCCCACCTTTTTACCACCCGCCCACTCGCCACGCAATTCAACAAACTCGCCAAATACGCACTGCAAAAAACACACAAAAACCCCCTGTGTGGGAGAGCAAAAGTGTCCGAAAGTGTCCTACTCGGGTTGCCGTTTCATCAATACATTTCAGCACCATTGGCTAAGCAAGTTCTTTGTTATTTTTAGCTGTGCTGCGTAGCAACTAAAGATGCCATTGTCGATCCATAAACCAAGGAAAGGGCGAAATGTGATCATAGTAATTAGACATGAATAGCTTTTGTTAATGCTAGCATGTTAACATAAGTCTATAGGCATTATATGGCAATTGTATCTAATCATATTCGATGAAAACTGGAGTCTCATTTCAGTGTTATTTCATTTGCAAAGCTTTACGCCAACGCACCCAAGACGGTGTAGGCTGGCTAACACCTTGTATTTTTCTAACAAAGTTGGTTACAAACTTTTCAACCAAGTTTGATTTGTGTGTTGTTGTTGTTGAGTAATTTAGTTTTTGAGGTGTTAATTGTCTCATGGCCGCCGTCCCAGATCTGAACCAAATATGGCGTTTCAATCGTTTCTGAAATCGAGCCAATCTTTTGACCACATTTAAATATAGAGAAGAAGCAGTTTTGTATCTGTTTAGAATTTTACCATAAGATTGTGCTAAAGACGACAAATAAATAAAATAAGGGCATGTAAAAATAGAATTTGTAGATTAGGAGTGATTTAAATAAAATATATGTACAACAACAGGTCCACAGTGGTGATGGGGGAGTCTGTCATGATGAGGGGGGGCAGGGGGGCTGTGACTTCCCTGAAGTCCACGATCATCTCCGCTGTCTTCTGGGCGTTGAGCTCCAGGTTGTTACCGCCGCACCAGGACACCAGCCGGCCCACCTCCCTCCTGTAAGCAGATGAGCCCGATGAGGGTGGTCGTGGCTGGAGGTGCAGCAGTTTGTGTACAGGGAGAAGAGCGGAGGGGAAAGTACACAGCCCTGTGGAGTTCCTGTGTTGAGACGTTCTTCCCCAGCCCGCACACGCACTGCCTCCGATCCATCAGCAGGTGGAGTCAGGCACGTTGAGCTGGGAGAGGTGTCCACTGTAGGGGAGGGGGGTGATGTCTCAAATCTGGAATAAAAGGAGACCAGCAGGTCAGCCAGTTTCCAGTTCCAGCAGCATGGGGGGCTTGGGGCTTGGAATTGGTGAGAAGCTGCAGCGCCCTCCATTCAGAGACGGGGTTGTTGTCAAAGAACTGCTGCTCTGGACGTGTACTGTTTTGTGACCTAGCTCGCGACCAGTGTTGGGTAGCGTAACTTTTTAAAAGTAACTCATTACGTTACGTTGTTACCGCCCTAGAAAACGAACCTATTACGTTACTGCGCTGTGTTTGTTAAAAAAGTGTTAAGAGTACTCTTGCGTTACCAACAATCAACATTATTGTATCACCTATATGATTTGCCCCAAAATCCCATTGTGTTGCTGAACACAGTAACATAATCTTTAAAATATCAAATAAACAAGCAAAGTAAATGCGTTTGACTGAGAGTTATTCATCTTTTATGTTGAGAGATGACCACAATACAATGCCATACAATACGCACATGTAGCATGTTCTCAAGAAATGAAAAACATCAATAAACCAAAGTGAGTGGATTAGCAAGTGCAAGTGTACCCTATAGTTATGCTACAAAATTGAGGTTATAACGAAAGAAGGAGTTTTTCTCTCAAGACGCTGCAAGACGGCTGGGAAACAAACCAGGGCTTGTCATTAGCGACAATAGTGACTTTGGTGTGTGATGGTATGATGTGGTCCTCACAGAGTCGAATGTATGACGTCACAGTGTCCGTGTACTCATCCAAACTATCTGAAAACCTCCCAGTCTGTAATGTCCAAAACACGCACGAAGCTCCTCCTCCACTGCCTCATTGGTCCACTTCTTAGAGGTCCTCACTACTGGTTTGGAGAGCTTCAGCCTCTGTCGGTACAAGGGGATCAGATGAAACATGGCGTGATTTGAAAATCCCACAGCAGTGCAGGCCACGGCGTGAAAGGCGTTACTGACAGTTGTGTAACAGTGATCCAGCATGTACTGCTCTCTGGCCAGGACTGTTTATATTTCTTGTTTACTTATTATAGTTCTCTCTCTTCTAAATATAGTGTCTAAACCAGACCTGGAGAGACTTATCCATGCGTTTGTCTCTAGTAGATTAGACTACTGTAACGGCCTGCTCACTGGCCTCTCCAAACGAGCTGTAAAACAGCTGCAGTACATCCAGAACGCTGCTGCTCGGGTCCTGACTAGAACCAGGAAGTACGATCACATTAGTCCTGTGCTCAGGTCTCTGCACTGCCCCCTGTGGCTCAGAGAATAGACTTCAAAGCAGCTCTGCTTGTATACAAGTCTCTCCATGGCCTAGCACCAAAGTACATCTCGGACATGTTAGTGCCATATGAACCATCTCGGACTCTGAGGACCTCAGGGACCGGCCTCCTGCTGGTGCCCAGAGTCAGGACGAAACATGGGGAATGTGCGTTTCAGTTTTATGCAGCTAAAATCTGGAACAGTCTTCCTGAGGATGTGAGACAGGCCGCTACTCTGGCATTGTTCAAATCTAAACTAAAAACTGTTTTGTTTGGCTGTGCATATGACTGAAATGCTTTTCTTTGCACTCTTCTCTTCTCTGTCTTAAAGTGTTTTGTTTCTGTCATGTCTTTGTGATTTTAATGCTTTTTTCCCTGTTGTGTGAAGCACGTAGAATTGCCTTGTGTACGAATTGTGCTTTAAGAATAAACTTGCCGTGCCTTAATAAACTGTCTGTGCTTTGGTAGTCCGTGGCTCAGATTTCCCCTGTTAAAATCCCACAGGAAAATAAAATGCCAGATGCCTTTTCTATTTATCTGTTATCATTATTCTCATTATTATTATTATTATTATTATTTTTAACATATCATGGCTTGGATTGGCAAAAAACAGACTGATTTATGACACTTATGACTAGATTATCTTTTGAAAAAACAAAACACACAAAGCGCTCTTCAAGTTGCATTGGCAGCCAAAAAAGCAATTATTTTCAACTTGTGTCTTGGGACCCAATGTTTTCCTTTTCCTATTTTGTACTACATGTTTTGTTGAACCTAATCTTGTCATAACCCAAATGTCTTACATATTGCATCTCTATCAGAGCACAAGAATGTCTATACCTTGTGGACCATAAATGCTAATTAAAATATCAACACAGTGAAATATTCTAGTTTAGTCCCTCTTAAAATCCAAGACAAGTACGTTTGCAAGTCACTCTTTTATTGGTTTGGTCTCTTTATTCATCTTCAGACCCCGCTAAGTGACAGTGAACGGTTAAGTCCTGGTTTAGACCTTGAAAAATGTAGAGGAAGTACAGCTGTCTACACACACTTTTATATATAAAGATTCGATTTTGTAAGTAGGTTTATACACTTTCCGTAGGTTATGGGGTTGTAAAAAGTATCTAAAAACACAATCCATACTAAACCTAGTATCAGAACTAGATGGTAATAGTATCGATACTAGAAATATTAACAAGATTTGACCTTTCCTGAACTGTTTTAGAACTATTTTGAGCTTTATCAGGTCTAGTACAGGACCACAATGTTTAATAAAGAAAGTACTAATATTTTGTTTGGAAAATGTCACTCTATTGTGTAAAACCTTGACCAAAGAAAATAACTTCAAATCCACAAATTTTTTAATAACTGCACCTTAATTAGCCTTAGCATGAATCCATAATGAGCAATACGTTTATTAAGAATGATTCAGGTTCAGTCACTACTTAATTTAGAGGTTATTCATTAAATAGTAACTAAACCTGTGTTATTCTTAATAAACAATGAATTCATGATGGAGTTTGAAGTATCAGTTATTATAAAGTGTTACCCATGATGCAACTGTTTAACTTTTTAGAAGTTAGATAATATTCAGTGGTCGCCCTGCCAAAAGTAACTCTTTTGAATCCTTTTCTAACCTCCCATGGAAACCCTTCCTTCTCGCTCTCTCTCATGAATGAGTTTATCTCGTCGAGGCCGGTCTGGATCAGCCGTTGCCTGTGTTTTCACTTGTCGGTGGACGTTTTTGGCAGCGCGTCTCTGCGTTGTGTGACAGGAGCGCGGTGCAGGGGTGGCAGATGCATCCGGAGTATTAGGGGATGTTGTGGTGTCCTCGTTACAGACAGACTCGGCCCGGCTCGCTCATTAGGCTGTGTGCTACGCGGCTGTATCCTCTGGAGGTGAGCCGAGGTGCGCGCACACACAGCCGTAATGATACTCGGGGTATGTCACCACTGTCAGTCCGGCGACACGACCTTTCTCTGAGGGAAAGTAATCCCAATTTTGTCGGATGAAAACGGCTCTCGAGTGGCGAGAGTTTTAGCTCGTGCGTTCGCTCGCTTATCTGAGCGCTTTTGTGTCGCCTTTGGAAGACCTGGTTTGGTCCCGAGTTAGACCTAGTGTAGACTGGGATCAAAATCTAATTAGTCCATATTTAGGGTTTCATTGATCCTGGTTTGGTTCTGATTTTAGTCCTTGTACAGATCACAACAGTCCTATGGTAGACTGAGCTGATCAATCATTTTGGTTAAAGTTTTATTGGTTCTGTTTAAAATCTATTGCATTTTAGTCTCTGAGTTGACCAGGGTATACTCTGGATTTAGACCAGGACCTGTTTAGTCCTGGTTTAGACCTAGTTTAAGGTAAGGCAAGGCAAGTTTATTTGTAGAGCACAATTCGTACACAAGGCAATTCAAAGTGCTTCACACAACAGGAAAAAATGCATTAAAATCACAAAGACATGGCAGAAATCACAATCTTAGTTCAAGACATAAAAAGAGAAGAGTGCAAAGAAAAGCATTTCAGTCATATGCACAGCCAAACAAAACAGTTTTTTTAGTTTAGATTTGAACATTGCCAGAGTAGCGGCCTGTCTCACATCCTCTGGAAGACTGTTCCAGATTTTAGCTGCATAAAACTGAAACGCAGATTCCCCATGTTTAGTCCTGACTCTGGGCACCAGCAGGAGGCCGGTCCCTGAGGTCCTCAGAGTCCGAGATGGTTCATATGGCACTAACATGTGTCCGAGATGTACTTTGGTGCCAGGCCATGGAGAGACTTGTATACAAGCAGAGCTGCTTTGAAGTCTATTCTCTGAGCCACAGGGGGCAGTGCAGAGACCTGAGCACAGGACTAATGTGATCGTACTTCCTGGTTCTAGTCAGGACCCGAGCAGCGGCGTTCTGGATGTACTGCAGCTGTTTTACAGCTCGTTTGGAGAGGCCAGTGAGCAGGCCGTTACAGTAGTCTAAATCTACTAGAGACAAAACGCATGGATAAGTCTCTCCAGGTCTGGTTTAGACACTATACTTTTGATTTTGGCAATGTTTTTTAGATGGTAAAAAGCTGCTGATGTGATTGATCTGACGTGGCTGTTAAAATTCAAATCTGAGTCCATTATTACCCCCAGATTTCTAACTTGATGTGTAGGTTTTAGAGCGAGACTCTGGAGGTGACAGTTAACACTTTCTCTTTGTTTCTGTGGGCCAAAGACCATGATTTCAGTCTTGTCTGAGTTCAGCTGGAGAAAGTTGTTTTGCATCCACACACTGATCTGTTGGATGCAGTGACAGAGTGAATCCACTGGTCCATATTCACCTGCCGTCAGTGAAACATAGATTTGAGTGTCGTCTGCGTAATTGTGATAGGACACATTCTCGCTGCGTATCAACTGACCTAACGGCAGCATGTAGAGGTTGAAAAGAAGGGGTCCCAGGATAGACACTTGGGGAACCCCACAGGTCAGGGGCATCTGGTCTGAGACACAGTTACCAATTTCAATAAAGAATTTCCTGTCTTCCAGATAAGCCTTGTTTACACACACACACCTGGTTAAATCCTGGTTTAAACCTGCTGGTTCAGTCCCATTCAGACACAGTTATGCTTTTTCTGCTTGCTTTGCTTGATTTTGGTTTAAGCCTGGTTCGAACCTGGTTTCGACCTCACTTAGACCATATTCTGGTTCTGGTTTAGATCTATAAACCCTTCACTTAATCTTAATTTGCTCTTTGTTTACTCCTTATTTCAATAAAAGCCATTTACTTGAGCTGTTAATTCACCTTTGCCACATGAGACTTCTCCTTACAATTTAAGTGATTGCGTTTTAATCTTGTCACAAAAGCAAAAAAGGCTTTTCCATTAGAACGTATGAAACGAAGGCCTGCTGCGCCACGGCGACGCAGCCACATGAATACGTCTGGAAGCAATCTATAAAACACGTTTGATCAATAGAAACGAAACGATGCAAGATGAAAGAACGTTTCAAAGGCTCCTGAAAAGGGACCAGTCAGAAAAGGAGCATGAAGCACAAAAGAGAGAGGGAGAGAGGTTCATGTGCGCACTCTGGTGTTAAGGCAAATAATGTTTTAATATACTAATATAACGTAGCTTTGTGCAGCAGCAAACTGGAGTGATGTAAGGTTTAAGTTTTCGCGAGAATCCATCACATTTGATGAATAAATAGATGTTAACAGCTTAGTCAGGGTGAAAAGCCCACTCATGCCCATTCATGTAGCCCAAAAAAACGACACAAGCTTTAGGATCGACGCATGCAATTGGCTGCTGTGATTGGCTTAAACTCCTCTGAAAGTCCCTCCTTTTTCCCAAACTTGTCCCAGATTAGTTAGAACTGAATTCACATTCATTTACGTCATTTCACAAAAGAGCAAAGACCTGATTTAGTTCTCTTTTAGTCCACATTTACAGTATTTTAGACCTGGTTCAAATTTAGTCCGGTTTGGATCTGGTTTACTTCTGATTAAGGCATGGTTTTGTTTTGGTTTTAACCAATTTATTTTGGCTTAATATTGTTTTAATTGTCTTATTTTAGTCCAGGTCCAGGTTCAGGTCTCGTTCACCTGAAGTAGTACAGTATTAAGCACATAGACTTATACCTTTACTAACCGGTTTTAGACATGGTTCAGACCTAATTCACTCATTAACCAATCATTTCATTTAGTGTGGTTTAGACATGTTTTCAGCCTGGTTTTACTTCACACTGAATCGTTGTTGTCTAATCTAAGCCAGATTGTAATCTCCACCATGTCCCTCCACTTTACCCCCAGAAGAACGCAGCTCTACCCCACGGCACAAAAGACATACATTCATTCACCAGATATCACTTTATGAATTATACTAAGAGCTTTATCGCTTATTCTCCTCCTCTCCTGCTGGGGAATTGATTGGGTTTTGGTTTTAATCCTCGGCATGCAATGCATCTTGGGAGACAACCAGGGAGCCATCTTGAATAAATAGATTTTGGACGGCACAAAAGCTGTCCCCAGCTGAGCAGCGAGGCGGCATCCTTTCACCGCTGTGCCCCGCGCCACAAACCACATTGGTAAATGGACAAGAAACTGGGCTATTGATCAGCTTTGATTCTGTTGAGATCTGCTTTAGACCTGGTTTTAGTCCTGGCTTAGTCTTGATTTAGTCCAGGTTTGGGTCTATCCTTGAATCAGACCTATTATAGAACATTCCATTCTGGTTTATTTTCTATTTAGCCCTTTTTTTAGAACCTAATTAGTACTGGTTTAGTCCTGGTTCAGTGCTAGTTTTAGTTAGATCATTGTGGACCAGATTTAGACCTGACTTTGTCCTGTTTAGATGGATAAAAGGTGGTTTCTTTACTGCTAAGTTTTATGATCTGTCCTGGTTTAGTCTGGTTTAAACCCAATCATTTCTGGTTTAACCTGCTCTAGTACTGGTATATAGTCCTTGTTTAACCCTGGTTTGGATCTAGTTTGATTAAACCTTGGACTTGGTTAAGACAAGCTTAGTTCCGGTGGCCTGTTTAGTCCTGGTTTACTCCTGCTGTAGACGATGACTTGGTTTAACCCTTCTTCATTCATTTGCATGTAAGTGACAGTGATCAGGATGAATTCGGCCATTTTGGAAGTCCCCCCTGCCGCCGCTGTGATCCGCCGCTGTTAATGACAATAATTACATCTTTTATGACTGATGTCCCTGCACTAATTACCTGCGCCGCAATACCGTGCGCCTCCACTGAGAGCAGCGCTGAGCATGGACGTGTCAGACTTCTCCATGCTCCAATAAGCTATAAAAATAATGAAGTGGTCTCTGTTCTGAATGCTAATCAGATAACAAAGACATTATCCCTTGTCCTTTTACAGGGTTTGAGTCATGTTCAGGTGTACACTTTATAACAAACAGGGGGCGCTCTTCTGAATTGTCTTCCAACGAGGCAGAATCCTGGTTTTGAAGAGGTTTGGTTCTAATTGAAGATCCAAGCGCGGTAATAAATTAGTAGTAATAATACTTGTCAAGTCCAGCTTAGTTTGGTGTTTAGTTCTCATTGAGATCTCCTTGGATCTGGTTGAGTTCTGTTTAAGACCTGGTTTAGACCTTGATAAACCTGGTGTTTTTTGTCTTTTCTTCATTTGGTTGCGGTTATGCTGTCGTTTAAAGTCGACTAAAAACGAAATATTGAAGTTTTGCCACGATTCACCGCTGGCTTTGTGCCAGTTTCACCCTGGTTTCGAACTGGCTTAAACACTTTTTTTTTCCACCTGCTCAGTTGTGTGTGTCTGGCTGAAGGCACGCACGTCCCGGGAATTCACACCGCGGCGGGGTCCGTAGCTCCTCGCGGCTTTTTTATTGGCCCTTCTCCATCACCGCTGTCAAAGGAGATTGGGTTTGCCCGGCCAACCTCCTTCAACTGCAAAAGGCCAAAAGTGAATTAACCGTTTCTGAATGCCTGCGCTCCCAAACACTACGCCTCGCTGTCTCATGCAAATGGACATTAAATTATGAATTGATCTGTGTAGTCTGCTGTCAAGGTGGTGTCGCAATTTCAAACTGTTCGAATGACACGGGCAAGGTGAGGATGAAGCAAAACAAGACAATGCCTCCTGTATAGACTCTCCATAATGGGACAATTTCCACTGGAAAAGAGTCGCGATCATAATAATCTATTTCTCAATTTACCAAAGGCCCCGAAGCAGCAGCGGCAGCATCGCATCGGCCCTAGAGGCACTGCGACCCAAATTGTCAAAGGAATTCACCAATGTAATAATATGAAGTCAATCGTGTTGAACAGAAAATAGTCCTATAGACTTGAGGCGGAGGCTGAACAACGCCAGAATCTTTCAAAGTATTAAATAATACATATAATAATATTTTTTAAAATTAAATAGTCATAATGATAAGCTTGCTTCGGGGCTAAAGGTTGTAAATATAAAGTCGTGTTATAACATTTTGGGATAATTTGCGTGTAATTCCCCATGAGATCAATGGCAATTAGAAAATTAAAAATGAAAAATTTCGCTCAAATCAATCTTCGAAGTAAATTTCAGCCATATTGTCTACACGACTGGAATATAAAAGTAAAAGTATACAGTATGTAAACCATTTGTTAGCCGGCGTCAGAACTCATCACAAACAACAGTTGACTGAATGTCAGGCAGGGCATCTGGCTTAAAAAGGAACGCAAATCGCAAATGTTCCTGGAAAAAAGGAAAATATTGGTCTCAAAATTAAAAATAAAAACACAATAAATGTAATTCTATAAAAGACATAATAGTATGCATGGCCAATTTAAATACAGTTTGTGAGAATCTTTGAATGGTTTGTGTATAACCTTTGACCTCATGTTCTCAGGACTAAATCAGCACAAAAATATGGAAAAGAAGATAAAGTCTAAAGTCCATCAATCTAATCAAATAAGGACTAAATCACAGTAGGTCTAACCAGGGACTAACTAGGCTCCAAACTAGGCCTTAACGACAGAACCAAATTAGCTTTAACCAGGTCTAAACCAAACCAGGTCAATGGCTTAAGTTGGTCCTGAACAGGAATTAAGATAGTTAGCTTCTTTTCCAGAACTATGACCAAATATTGTCTAAACTATTTAAACCAGGACTAAACCAGAATTAAACCAGGACTAACCAAAATGAAATATTAAAAAAGCCAAAATAAGGATTCAAATAGGATCCCTATTAGGTCTAAAAGCATGTTTATGGCCTAAATCAGGACTGCTACTGTACAGGAAAGAACTGAACCAGGACTAAACTAGGTATAGACCAGGCCTGCGCTGGAACTAAACCAGAACTAAACAAGAATTAGGACTGAACTAGAGTTGACTTAGCATTGCCCTAAACCTTACTTTAACAAGTCTAAACCAGACTCAACCAGGATCTAAGATAGGTCACGACTAACTCAAAAGCAAACTAGGACTAAACTAACAAAACCAGATCTAAATCCAATCTAAACCAGGACTTAAAACAGGTCTGAACACGGTCCAAAGCGGCTCTAAACCAGTGGAGCCCATCGCTGGCACATCAGATCACACTTCTCCTTTGGGTGCTGTTGAGCCAATGTTTTCCTGTGGCTGAAGCTTGTCCAGAGTAAACAGTGTTGCGGGGCTGGATTCTTTACCCACAATCCTCTCTGGAAGAAACACAGAAACGGCTTCATCAGAACTTCATTACAGACACACCATTTGTTCTACTCAGGGGCAAAACAATTACTGTATGCATAGCTTAACTTGGCATCACATTTTTAAGACAAGTCCTTACAAACTACGGAAGTTTAAAAATATATATACTTTTCTGAAGTGTAATACATTTTGGAGTTGTAAGTAATGATATGTTTCTTTCATTGCAGTGTAGTAGCATTAGCAGTGTAGTTTAAGTAGTACTTAACTCTGTCACTGAGACTAGATCTAGTAATTATACATAAAATAAATGTGTATATTGCTTTAAAATGGCACAGTTGCGTTTTCCCATCTGAAGTCACAATACTAAAAAGTAACTAGGCCGCCACCAAGTCAGATCTGTGGAGAGGCGACCCTGCTCATAGTAAGAATGGTATTTCAGCTTATTTATTTATCAAGTAAAACACCAGTAATTTTGGATGAATGCAAGATGGATACATTTAATGCCATACCGTGGAACATTCCAGTTCTACTGTAAGAAACCTTGGAGTATTATTTGACCAGGAGCTATCATTCAAAGCGCACATAAATCAAGCCTTTTCCATCTGCGTAATAAAGCCAAAAATCAGAAAAATCTTGCCTAAAAGCGATGCTGAAAAACTTGCGTTTGTAACATCTAGATCAGACTCCTGTAACTCCAGCTGCAGCGTGTCCTAAAGCGCCATAAACAGCCCTCAACTGGTTCAAAATGCAGCAGCAAGATTACTAACAGGAACTAAAAAGAGAGAGATTACATTACGCCGGTGCTCGAGTCTCTTCACTGGCCCCGCTGTCGAGTTTAGAATCACATTCAAACTCCTCCTCCTGACTTACAAAGCCATAAATGACCTGGCATCATCCAACCTCAAAGAGGCTATAGTACCTTATCATCCAATCAGAGCACTTCACTCTCAAAATGCTGGACTTCTGGTGGTCCCAAGAGTCTCTAAAAGCACAGTAGGAGGTAGAGCGTTTAGCTACCAAACTCCTGTGTTGTGGAATCGGCTCCTGTCCATGTTAAAGAGGCCGACACCAGTCTCTTCATTTGAGACCAGGCTTAAAACGCTCCTCTTTGAAATGGCTTATGGTCAGGCCAGTTAGGAACAGAAATAAAACCTACAGTTCCCAGCTCTGCTGCCCTAGGAGCAACTATACTGGGGGAAGTATGGCAGCTTGAGCACTATCCTCTGTTTCCTACTACTTTTCTATCAAACAATATTTGATATTTAATTTCACTGGCAATTTGTTCATCGCTTTTCCTTCTTTTTCTCCCACTTCCCCGACGTGAGTGGAGCAGGCACATCGAGGACCTGTGGATCCAGATGCTCCTCAATGCCTGGAGGAACGGTCTGCTGGAGAAACGGTCTGCCTGAGAAATGTCTGCTGAAGGAACGTCTGCCTGGAGAAACGGTCTGCCTGGAGAAACGGCTGCCTGGAGACGGTCTGCCTGGAGAAATGGTCTGCTGGAGAAGGTCTGCGAGAACGGTCTGCCCTGGAGAACGGTCCTGCCTGGAGAACCGGTCTGCCTGGAGAAACGGTCTGCTGCCTGGAGAACGGTCTGCCTGGAGGAACGGTCTGCCTGGAGAAAGGTCTGCTGAGACGGTCTGCCTGGAGGAACGGTCTGCCTGGAGAACGGTCTGCCTGGAAGAAACGGTCTGCCTGGTAGAAACGGTGCTCCTGGAGACGCTGTGGAGGAACGGTCTGCCTGAGGAACGGTCTGCCTGGAGGAACGGTCTGCCTGGAGGAACGGTCTGCCTGGAGAAACGGTCTGCCTGGAGGAACGGTCTGCCTGGAGGACGGTTCCTGCCTGGAGAACGGTCTGCCTGGAGGAACGGTCTCTACTCCATATGAACAGTTGTTCATCGGCCTCGAAGAACTGGCTCTCCTCCTGAGTGGGTCCAGCTCCGCCGTGTATCTGCAAATTGAGGGCGCGTCCTCCTGTCCGTCCGAGGGGATCGGATCTCTCCTTCACTGTGGAACTCCTACAGGTTTCTACTTTTTCCCAAAGAGGTTTTGTAGTTTTCCTGGCCGAGAAGGAGGGTCTAAGGACAGGGGGGCTTGGGACATCTGTCTAAGGACACAGGAGCGCTGGGACATTTCCAAGTCCCTATGAACACTGTTTATTTGTTGTTCCACTGTCGTCCCTCGAGGCAACTACTGTTGTGATTTTTGGGCGTTACAAAAAATAAATTGAATTGAATTGAAACAGGGGGCGGTATGCGCACTGTCGTTGCTGGGACGTTACCAAGTCCTTTGAACACTGTTTATTCTGCTTTTTTCTTTTGTTTTTTCACTGTCGCCCTCGAGGCGACCATGTTGTGATTTTGGGCGTTACAAAATTTAATTGAACTGAATTGTCGTCGCGTCCTTGGGCAAGACACTTCCCCCACTTTGCCTTCAGAGACCTGGTGTGTGAATGCGAGCGTGTTGTGAGCGTACGTGTGGGAAATTAGGCTACAATCTGGCGTGTTTACAGCCCGAGCACCCCTAATGCACATAAACATGCTCCGCCCCAACAAATATAAACAAATAAGAAAATATAAACAAAGATAAGATTAAATGTTCATAGAGACAAGCAGATGGCGAACACGTCCCCCAGAAGTGATACATCATGATTTCAATAGATCAGCACAAAAGATGATCATTATATTGGATCATTTATATTGCTCATTTAGTCAATTCTACTGAAGTTAAGCTTTAGTTGTTCTGCTCTAAACTCCGGCCCTCCTGCACTTGTCCTCTCAGAGCGGCCATCTTGGTGCAGTAATAAAGTGTGTGACAGACTGACACAGCTGCCTGGAGATGTGTCTGGTGGTTTGGACAGCAGCTTATTAAATGTAGACCTGAGCCGAGAAGGGCGCACCCACGGGCCCCTCCTACGACACCCCCAAGTTTACAAGACAATCTGCAAAGAGTTGCAAAGCTGCAAAGTTCTCTTTCGAAATAAGCACAACTAAACACCAGAAGGTGCAAACATTAGTTAGTTGATAGGATAACTTGAACCTAACCAGGCCTGAGACGTAAAACCAGGACGAGACCGGGTCTAAAAACGATGTCTAAAACAGTTATTCTACTGTATGTCTCGCCCAGCCCCCCGGACTGACACAGGACCAAATCATGTTGTGGCTAGCACTAAACCGAGACTCATCCTTAGTCTAAACCAGGACTAATTTAGGTCTTAACCTGCATGATCTAAACCCAGAAAGGACTTAACTAAAACTAAACCAGGTCAAAATCCCAATTGAACTGGTTCTGAGTCAGGTAAAGGGCTGAAACAAGTTAATAGGTTAATTACAACAAATTATCATTATTTTTTTTTTACTTACACTAACTAGCAATCAAATAATTATCTGCACAAGCCAGTTGTAGCTCTTAACCTCTAAACTAGGTAAAACCAAGGCTAAACCAGGTCTCATTTATTTCTAAGCACTGGTCCACACGACCTTAATCAAAACTAAACCAGGTTTAAAAGTCGGTCCAAACCAGATATTGTACTCAATCGTGAAGGCATGAAGCCTGTAAAACTTTTCACTTTTTAACAATAGTATTTTCGCTGACTTGTGAGTTTAACGTGTCAGAAATGCGGCCGTAAAATGACAACACTCGTGACGCCAAAACCTGGAGACGTGGCTGTCCGCGCATTGATTGGAGATGTCTGGTTCATTGTGTAAAGAAGGTCTCTCCGGAGTAAGATTCGATATTCCTGACATTGCTGAACCTGCCTGGATCCCTGTTTCCATAGCAACGGGTCCGGGTCTAAACATAGCCCTATGAGAGACTTTAGTTCAGATCATGGAGAACAGGCCGTGAAAGGAGAGATGGAGAGCGTCGGACACAATGAGGATTTGGACTTTTTTAGAGCTTTTAGCCCTGTTGCAGCTCGGTTTGTTTGTCCTTTTCCTCAACTTCGACTACTCACAGTTGTATTTAGTGATTCATGCATGTTTCAGTAAGCTTTATTCCTTTATTCTTGCTGCAATCAAGACGCCATCGTTTCAAAAAAAATCCCAGTTTTCACCGACCTCTAAAACACACGCGCTGCTCTGTACTTACTTACATTCTCCCTTTGATTTTTCTTTACTTTTATGTTTTGTTCCATCACTGATCATACGCGTAGGATTCAGCACCGTCATATAACCATTTAGAATACACCTCCACCGGGCCAAGTTACAGGTCAGAGCTGCGGAGAGGCGCCACGACCTGCGCAGTAGTTACGCAGCTTTCTGTTGGGGATGAGGGCAGCTCCACGTCCTGGCCTGCTCCGCTCCGCCGCGCTCCCATGAAATTAGGGCCCAAGTTTGGTCTGCGCCAGCGTCCAATCGGATCCAGCTCCACAGATCGAGCGCGCCGGACATGAAAGAGAACACGAACAACGCATTCGCTAAATAATAAATACACTTTGTTTTGATCAGATTACTTATCATTTATGTTTTTACAAAGTTGTTGATTGGATGGTGGACTTAATAGACTTAACTTTTACTTTATGCCACTGAAACACTTTTATTGGACTCTTCTGGACTCGTGTAACAGTCGCATGGCTAATTACCCTTGTGGAGGAGAAAAAAAACACATGTAAACTGACGTAACGTTAGACACAGCCGTCATCTGCACTGCTGTGTTCCAATAAATGTTTTTGTTTGTATTCTGGTCTTAACTGAGAGCTTTTATTTCACAAACTCTCAAGTCCTGTGCGACGCAGCCCTGAGACAGAACACATTCAGTAGATGAGGGTTTGTGCCCTCGGACGGCCTCTGGAGCTGCATGATGTGGAATCAACCTGTCAGAATGCATGAAAATAATTCTAGATAGTTTTTAATGCCATGCAGTGGAACATTTTAGGCAAGTCAATGACATCTCTCTGGAGACGAGCAGGTTTCAGACCCGCTACCAGAAATGCAGGGGAAAAAAAAGAATGGCCTAATCTTATATGTCAGGTCCAAACTAGTTCTAAACAAAGATATAAGCAGGTCGAAACAGGAACAAGTTAGGTCTAAACCAGGACTAAAGTTTTTGCAACAAAATGCTTTATAAAAACAGCTGTAGACAAACAGAAGCAGGCAAAGATGCAAAAAATACAGGTTTATTTCACACAGAAACAATCATCTATCATCCACAAAACAGATTTGCATAGTGTCACCTGTTGAGGGCACCAACGAGGACACACAGTTTGTGTTTGGGACTTTTATTATCACAAAGGAGCCCAGATTCATCCCTCATTTTCCCTTTTCACGTTGTTCGCACAATCTTAAAATAGCCGTAGCATCTTTCTAAACAACCTGTGCTCTGATACAGCCTGGAGCGCGCGGAGGCTATCATAAATCAAAAAGTAGTGCGCTAGCTGTGATGGTTTGGGGACAATAGCTGAATTTGCATTTGATTCGCTGATTTTGGGGGCCAACGCTATAGAGATGGGGGCGTACCCGTGTACAGCAAAGGAGGCCACTTGACCCCTCTAAAGTGGATTTCAGAAAGTGACTAAGTAGTGATCTGTAGAGGATTTGAACTGAAAAGAGGAAGGAGGTATTTCATCTTAATCCGTCAAGCGCCACGACCCAAGAGTGCGGTTCCGCGCATAAGAGCTAATAGAGCTACGAGACAGCTGTTTGCAAACTTATCACCACAAGTACTGTTTGGACCAAAGGAAATCTGGACTATAGCGAGCCGTCAGTGAAAACTAACAGAACAAAAGCTGGACCAGGATTAAAACGGGGAAAAACCAGGACAGAAAACGATCAAATATAAAGGTTTAAACCGGGATATAATTAAGGTTTGAGCCATTTAAAGTAGAGCTAACTAAACCAGGTACAAGCTGAGGTTTAAGTGGGTCTAAACTAGGACTAAAACCAAGTAAAAGCAGGTCTTAACTGAGACGAAACCAGCTCTAAACTAAGATGAATCAAAACCGACGGACCCGTGAATTAAGTGGTCTGAAACTGGACGTGTGAAGATCAGACCTGAATTTAGACACACAAAAAAAAAGACTAAAAAAAGGACTAAAAAAGGACTCAACGGGGGTTAATTCAGAGATGCACGGACTATGGGAAACCACCTTTTAGTCAAGAATTAGCTTTAACGAAGGACTAAAACAGGTTCAAACCAAGACTTAAAACTTTTACTGTTCCAACTCTCTTACTCCGATTATTTAAACGACAAACAAATTAGACTCAAACGTACACAAGAGCATCTGTAGACAATCGAGTCCAAACTCGTGTTTTATTTCTTCTGGAAGAATTTGGTGATGTCTGAGGCCACTCTGGAGGCCGCGGTGCTCTTCTTAATTTGGCTGCGCTCTTTGGCCTGTTGGGCGGTCCGCTGTGTGGGAGGAAAACAGCATGATGAAAGCGCTAAAGACAGGAAGACAGAACTTAACCGGGACTAAACCAAGACCGGGGCAAAATTCAACCAGGACAGAATTAGGTCTGTACTAAGGAAGAAACCAGTACAAAACCAGGAAGCAAACAGGACTAAAAGGGATGCATACTTGGTCTAAGTAGCACTAAACTGGGTCTAAACCAAGACTAAACCAGCTCGAGAGCAAAACCAGGATTACTTTCATAGAACAAAACTGAGAGTTGGACTATACCAAGTCTAAACCAAGGATAACCCAGGTCTAAACTTAAATATGACCAATAAAGAAGATCAAAATCCTGGACTAAACCAACTCAAATCAGGGCAATGTCAGGACTACTATACAAGGAAGGAACAGGGACTAAACCAGAACTAAACTAAACTAGAACTAAACTAAATAATTCATGACCGATGCAGAGATGCGTCATAAACCTGGACTAGAACTAGAACTGAACTTGGTCTTTTCAATGGCAATACAGGGAATAAACCATGACCTGTGGACAGTTGTAATAAACCAGGACTAAACCAGGACTAAACCAGACCCTCCATGGTCCAAGCAGAGTCCAGGGGCTTACCAGACCAAATCACAGTACTCACAGGTCAACAATAGAGGCAATAACACCCCCCGGTCTGACAAAATACCACTGAAATGGAGGAACTGTGCACAAATAAAAGCCGTTAAACTCTCTGATGAGATTATAAAAATAATACAAGGTTTTAATTTGAAGAGAGTCGTTCTGGGTCTTTATCTTCAGGCATTTATATTTGGAATAATTCAGCACAAAAAGTGACCAAAAATAATATGGACACTGAATTACTAATACATTACAACATTAACCTACACTTTTTGCATATCCGAGTAGCTGTTTTAGCTATAACCAATTCCCAATGCCAAAGTAGAATCTTTATTTTGAAATCTGTCTCACAAAACTTCCCCTGTAATGTCTTGTGATAATAAAATATTGACAATTGACAGATAGACATATAACCTCTACTGAGGAATGTAATCAATCAATGCGACAGTGCCCGCATCTTCTGATCACATTAGCCCCGGCGTGCCAGGGTGGTGAGGGATGGGCCGCGCTTTGATCAATGCGCTTGACCACAAAATATTGCCACCCAATATAATCCTCAACGTGAGCGATACAGCCTCTTTTATGTGCGGATTAGAGGGTGGTCGCTTCACTGTGCACCTTAAATGTTTGACAAATTGCTTTTCCCCCCTAAGCCCCTGGTTGTGAGGTTGTGTTTTTACCAAGTGCAGTGAAGGAAACGGAACGGTGAAAGACGGATTGAAATCTACTCAGAATCCGAATTTGCAATTTTGTGTTAAAGCAGATCATCTTGATGTTATAAACATATATCACCTATAATAATCTCTTTCCACTGGGATATCCCAGGGGTCTTTAAAGTTACAATTTTGAGAATTTCCCACCTTCATAGTCTAAACCAGGCCTAAACCAGGGGATTAAACGAGGCCCAAACCAGGACTAAAGCAGGTTTAAACACCTTAGTAAAAACACACAGTCCAGTAACATTTGGTACATACTTGTCTGTGACACACCGTACAGAGGGTCTGCAGGTTGTCCAGCGAGCACTGCCCTCCTCCGCTGTACACGGGCCGGATGTGGTCCACCTGCCAGAAGTCCCCCTCCACAGGCGCCCGGATCATCTCGTTCAGCTGGAACGCACACAAAATGAGAGAGGAGGTTCATGTTGCGCTACACTGCCCCCTGTGGGTCCCACAAGGAGCTAAATCAGCCCAAACAAGCTGTGAATGCACAAGCTGCCTAATGCGTCAGACCAGAACTAAATCAGAACCAAACCATCTCTCAAACACAGTTCAACCAGGTTTAGATTAGGGTTTTGCCCGGACTAAAATAACAAAAGCAAAACGAACATAACAACCTACAAACTAAACTGAGTCAAATCTAAACCAGGTCTAAACTGGGTCTAAAGCAGGTCTAAAGATACTCAGCCCAGGGTTAAAATGATGGTGCACTCACTCTTGTTTTGGTCCTGGTTTGAGCCCAGTTTAGTCCTTTGTGTTTGTGCACTTTGTCTAAATCAAGACTAAACCAGGACAAAACTGAAACTAAAGCATGTCATTTTGTTCAGCTGGAGCCGACATAAAATGAGAGAGGTGGTGTACGTCACGCTGTACTGCCCCCTGTGGGTCCCCCATAAGGAGCTAAATCACCCTAACAAGCTGTGATTGCACCGGTGGCCCAAAGCATCAGTCTTTGTAAACGCTCATTTCTTCAACGATGGGATGTCTTTGGTGAGCGGCCTCTGATCACAATGCAATAACGTTCACCATATGTGCCTACGTCGCTGCGAGATTGGGAAAAAGGCCAAATGTAAAGGTGCAGGAATGTACTGTAACGGGGGGTGCACGCCCAGCTTGTCTGTTGTTGTTGGAGATCGTGTGGCTTTTCCTAGAACACAGTAATACACATGGTACGGCAAATAAATAGCCATTAGGTCAGATTTGTGGATAAAAAGATTAAAATAAAAAAAGACTCCATGAGAAATGCTCTTCTGGGAGAACATTCCATGCAAAGCAATCTCTATGGAGACAAGCATGTGCACCCTCCATCGGAAAAAGATGCATGGTGCACCTTTAAACCCAGACTAAATCAAATCAAAGCCAGATACTAATTAGGTCCATGCTGGGTCTACATCAGGACCAGGGTTCAATTAAATGCAAACCGGGACTAAAGTGGACATTAAGTGGACATAAATCAACAACAACCCAATAATAAACCTAGACTAAACCAGGACAGAACAATAAGGACCTAACCAGGATAAAACTAGGCGTGAGCTAGAACTAAACCAGGGCTAACAGGACTAAACTAACAGAGGCGTCCTCTTGAACTGTGGTGAACTGCAGCCTGTTTGATGTGAGGATAAAGCCACTCGATGAGCAGATCTAAATCAATCGCATCCTCAGACGGCATTGTCCATGTACAAGGTGCTGGATCACCGTGAAAGGGCATCTGTGGGAAACATCACCTGAAGCCACTGCGTCTGTATGACAACCACACAATGAGCCGAGCGAGAACTCAGCGGTGATCTATGACGGCAACACAATCGGGTTAAAATACCAGCGCCACGACGGGAAACGTCCGGGGCGAAACGAGCGGCCTGCTTAGAAACGTAAGCGGAGTGTATTCTTCTCTAATATTTATAAACCAGGGCTACTCTAGTTTGGAGCGGTGGTAGGACTGAAGCTGAAACTGGAATTGGTCCTGGGAGATTTGAAGAACAGTGGGTTAGAGAGCAGGTTTCTTCGCACGCCAGAGAAACACGCAACAAGAAGCAAGACAAATCCCGCTACAGGCACAAAAATCCAAAAATATTCTGCAGCGATATGATGCCAAAACCCCCTCGCCACACGAGACCATCACCAGAGCAGGAAAATGCAGGCGGTTCAAATAAGGACTAAGTCAGCTCTGAACCAAATCGCAGATCAGGGTTAACCCGGGGGACTAAAGCAGAACTAAACACGGATCTCAACCAGGACAAACCAGGACTAAAATATAGGTAGATTTGCCAGAACCAGCAGAACGAAGAAGAGTTGAACGAGGTCAAAAGGCTTGAAACCAGGTCCGAGCTAAGATTTATTAGGACCTAAACCAGCACTTAGTCAGATCCGAACCAGGACTAATCAGGGTCTAAATTAGGAGGAAATTATGAGTCTAAAGGGGGCCAAGACCACGTTTGAAATGGGTCTAAGCCAAGACTACGGTAGGATTTAACACAAACCCAGAATGTAACAGGGTCTCAGGCCAAGAGCTAAACCAGGTCTAAACCAAACCAGATCTAACCCGGGTTAAAAAGAGTCAGCCAGGGCTACACCAGGACTAAACAGGGTCCATCTAAATCAAGACAAAACCAAGTTGAAAGTATTAAACCAAGACTAAATCAGGTCTAAACCAGGACCAAACCCAAAGTCCTCCACGACCCTGTTGCCAAAATCCATGACTGCCCAGGAAGAAGAGCGCGCATTTATCGAGACAACAATGAGGCTGTAAAATCTCAAGGCATCTTATCACCCGTTTGTTTCGTCTAAAGCTCGGCGCATCGATCGGCGCAGATGCGGTTGCCGTCGGCGATGAGAAGGAAGTGGTGGCGAGGAGGAAAGAGCAAAAAGCAGCGGTTTTGGCTTTTAGAGGGATAACGCCACAACCAAATCAAACGGGCTTACTCGGTCTAGGTATGGAACTGGTATAGGAGAAAATCAATGGGTCCAAGCAATCCATTTTACAGGGAGCCGGCCCTCTGGAGACGGCATCAACCTGTGTGTGTGTGTGTGTGTGTGTGTGTGTGTGCATGTGTGCGTGGGAGGGGAGCAGAGGCGCCAAGGAAACGGGAAGATTTATTTTTGAAATCGCAGGGAGACAAACAAAAATGGCGTCCCTCGGCGGTGATTTAAAGCAACGTTGCCCGCGATGATGCCGTTGTGAGAGCGGAGGTAAAATGCTTATGAAATCTGAAAAGGTCTGAAAATATGATGTAAACAGGACTAGAGTGGGTCTTACACAGGACTAAACTAGGTCCAAAACAGGTCCAAAGATGGTCCGGATCATGGTTAAAACAGGTCTAAAACTAGGACAGAATCATATGTAAAACATTTCAAACGGCACAACAACAGAACCAAACAGGGTCTAAAACAGGACCCAAACCCAAAATCCATTCCTTGACCAGGACTAAACCAGGTCTAAACTTTAACATGGACTATATGTTCAAATTCTGAAAATGTAGTTCATTGTAGTCCACAGTACATTCAATCTAAAGACACAGATCGAATGGTTACATCCGTACATTCAATCAGTGGAAGACAACATCCAAAACAGGTCCAAAGATGGTCCGGATCATGGTTAAAACAGTCTAAAACTAGGACAGAATCATATGTAAAACATTTCAAACGGCCCACAACAACAGAACCAAACAGGGTCTAAAACAGGACCCAAACCCAAAATCCATTCCTGTGACCAGACTAAACCAGGTCTAAACATAACAGACTATATGTTCAAATTCTGAAAATGTAGTTCATTTGTAGCTCCACATCCGTACATTCAATCAGAAAGATATAAAGACACAGATCAAAAAGAAAGAATGGTACGATACTCTGGACCAATTTAGGACGGGCTCTGGTCCAGGACGTGCTCTGGTCCAGGACGGCTCTGGTCCAGGACGTGCTCTGGTCCAGGACGTGCTCCGGTCCAGGACGTGCTCCTGGTCCAGGACGTGCTCCGTCCAGGACGTGCTCCGGTCCAGGACGTGCTCCGGGTCCAGGACGTGCTCCGGTTCCAGGACGTGCTGCTCCGGTCCAGGTCCAGGACGTCCAGGACGTGCTCCGGTCCAGGACGTGCTCCGGCTCCGGTCCAGGACGTGCTCTGTCCAGCTCTGGTCCAGGACGTGCTCTGGTCCAGCTCTGGTCCAGGACGTGCTCCGGTCCAGGACGTGCTCCGGTCCAGGACGTGCTCCGACGTCCAGGACGTCGTGCTCCGTCCAGACTCAGGACGTGCTCTGGTCCAGTTCCAAAGTGCGCTTAAGTCCTTGTGTTGGATTCCAAAGACTTTGTAACAATAATGATGTTATTGAACCAGAACTAAACCAGAACCAGAGCTAAACTAGGTTTTGCAGATTTAGCTCGTAAAAATAGAACTTATCTGAGGATTGTGAGCTACAGCTCGTCAGAGGGTCCAGGGGTACTAACTGGACCCCCTAAGTACTAACATGGATCCATCTGTAGATATACCACTACCTTTTCAGCTAAAATAATGGTGACTTTACAGACTGATATGAATCCTGGCATAATTCATACTCAATTTGGTATTAACTCTGAAGTGGAATAGGACGTGAACCAGGTCTTAATCAAGATCAAAAGCTAAACAGAGTTTCTTTTTGTAAATTTAGAAGTTAAAGGTCCACCAACTGCTTGTCTCCATCAACATGTGTGAAGTCTGACAGCCTATTATAATTTTCCCATTAATACTCATCTTTTGTCTTGTCAACGTTTTGTGTCTAAATCCAGTAAAACCTGTTTTTAATCATGCAGATTCTAACACGACAGTCATTTTCATTCCAAAACAGCAGGTTGCCCTAAAACAGTTAGTCTTAATTCCCTCAACTGACACTCAAAATAATGGGGCAACAAAAACATAATAAGAATAATTAATTAGTTCCCTAATAGGCATCATTTTATAATCTATAATTGGAAAGAACCCAAAAGACTTTAGTATAAAACTGTCCACTCCAAGCAAATAAATAACTACGGGAAAAGGGCAACTTCATTAAAAAGAACCAAGAGAAGTTGACAAAGTCTATAAATTATTGGTGCAAATCATTCATAACTGTTCATTTTCACACAGTTGTATTTTAAAATAATAATCATCATAATTGCAGGAGTTTCCAAGTAGTGTGACAGTTATGAATTAGTTTAAAGTTTATGTGAACAACACATCATAATTATATTCTATGTTGTCGTTAAATACCATGAATGGGTAAAAACACCCCGAATATCATATCAATTATAATTATTTTCATTGTATATACTTTTTATTCAACTTGATGAATATTTTGGGAGTAACAGTTCTATTAGAAAACTACCATTCCGATCATAAGTACTGGTGTATAGACTCTTCCAGTGTTAAACGCCTGCATTCTAAAGGCTGGTGCCATTCCATGAGTTTCAATGGGAGAGTTGGACTTCCAAACACTATAAAATACCAGGACTGTCCACTTGACCACATGTGAGTAATACCACGACCGCCTGCAGTGTTTGGTACGCCAATAAACGGCACCAATTAGAGCCAAAAATGGTATACATGCTAATGAGTGTTGGAGTTAGTATATCTTGAATCAAAAACGTCGTGCCACATCGTGCCACAAGAGATTGAGGATGGAATTTTAGTTGCCACAATCCTACATTCATTACATTAACTGTTATTACCACATCCATTTCTCTTTTTATTTTGCTGCTTCATGAAAATGTATGGGTTAGAATGTTTGGCTCAGTTCCAGGCTGTGCACAGGTCGCTGCTGGAAGGGTCTATTGCACTTGTGTAGCCCAAGTACCCTGTTGAGAGGCAGTTGTGCCAGCCACGTGTTCTCCAACATCTGCTTCCTCTGTGAGGGTGGGGCGTCCCGGACACTCAGGTACAGCTCATGAGCATGGAGACCACACAACTGACACACCCCCTGCTCCACCTCCAGCACACGAGACCTCATGAAGCTCTGACTGGAGCGAAGCTGGAACTCCTCCTGACACCTGGGACCAGACCAGACAGAGGAAACAGAGCGATATAAGCTATAAAATGAACGCGCTAGAGTACTTTTGCGTTACCAATACTTAACATTATTGTATACGAGCGAGCGATCGCTATGACGGCATATCCGGCCGCGGTAGCAGAAAACAACACCGCGAATGGAGCAATGCTACCAGTGGAGCTAATAAACAGTCAAATCATCAGCCGTGAGGTCACCATCTTACATTTGATCGATTGTGGTTGTGGGCAGACATCGGGGGCTTGGGTAAAAGTTTAAATAAAGTTTCCAGGAAGTTTTAACACTCAAATTCACTTCAGTGTCAGTGGAATAAGAGAAGCCACAGCACAGCCTCATAACATAAAACTAGAGGGTTATGTCCGAGTCTGACGGCTTTTAGACAGAACATGTCCTCACAGTTCCACGGTCACATGTTAAAGCCTGATGTTGGTTTGCTTACAATAATAGTTGCCGTGGCTCTGGCGATAGATGAGGATAATGTGGAGCTGCGTTTAACATTCAGTCATAAGTGGCCCGTTTATCTGCAGCGTTTAAGTTTTTCTTCCTAGCTTTTATGACACAGTTCGTGGAGGTGACATGCTCTTTTATATAAAACAAAATCAACAGAAATTCCGGCCATAAAGTGGACGATAACATCTAAAGCAGACCCCGCCTGTGGCACTCACTTTCTGCCAGCCAGGGGGCGCGAGCGTGCCAAAAATCCCGGAAGAAAACCACATCAGCGATCGCTCGTATAACCTTTATAGTTTGCCGACAATCCCTTTGCATTGCTGAACACAGTCACATAATTGTGAAAATAACAAATAAAAGATGAATAAAGCTCAGTCAAATGCATTTACTTTGCTTGTTTATGTTGACAGATTACCACAATACAATGCCATACAATAAACACGCGTAGGTCGGTCCTCAAACAATGAAAAACATCACTAAAACGGAATGAGTGGATTGACAATAGCAGCGACGCACAACAACGGAACGCGCTTGTTTTGGCACAAAATAGTGGTCATAACAAAGGAGTTTTTAAAAACGTGCATCTGAAAGTGTATTTTTCGTTGCCGTGAGGACAGGACTCCTCGTCACTAGTTGCCCCCAGCTATGCCTCTCGCCCACGGCGTCTCTCAAGGCTCGGTGCTCGGCCCCCTGCTCTTCATTCTATACATGCTCAGCTTCATCATTCACCAGCGCAGTCTCCAATTCCACAGCCACGGCAACAACACACAACTTTACCTGTCCACAAAATCCACCCCCCCCCGCCACGGTCTCCTCCATCACCAACTGACTCTTTGCAATACAATCTCGGACATCGATTAATTTCATCAAAATTAACAGCAACAAATCTGAAATCGTCGCTCCCAAATCCCTCCCCCGCTCCACTCACATTTTCCCTCTCTCCGTTGACAGCCACATAGTTGCTCCCCTCAGCTCAGGAACCTTGGATTCATCTTCGGCCCCACCCTCTCGTTCAAGCCACACATCAGCCGCATCACAAAGACTCTCTCTACCTAAAGAACGTTGCCCGCCCCCGTCCGTCCCTCCCTGTCCCCCGCTGCTGCGGAAACCCCGTTCTTCGCTTTGATTACATCCGGACTCGACTACCGCAATAGCCTCCTTTCCTGTTCCCTTCCGCCGACCTCCAGGTTTTGGAGATCAGAGTCCAATTTTGCGCATCTCCACACATACCGCGCCACATCCATTCCCAGATCGAGCTCGTCGCTTACAAAGCCCTCCATAACCAACATCTTCTCACTGATCTTCTCCAGCCCCCGCCGTCCGTCCCGCCACCTCCGATCGGCAGATTCTTCCCTCCTCACTCCCGCGGTCAAAGCACCTTCCCACCCTTTGCCTTTGATCCCCCACTTGACTGCCTGTATGTATGAACTCGGACTAAACTCGCGAGCAGTCCAGTAAGTCAAAGTACAACACATAAATGAAGTGTATTTTCTGTCCCCTCACCTTGTTTCAACGTTCATCCAGGACAAGAAACAGCAAGGTTTCTTCGGTGTGATAAGAACATTTTTAATACTCTCCTAAAATTTCATGACACAAATTAAAAAGCCTCCCCCCCCCGCCCCCCCGCCCCCTAACATTTGGATTTAAACAACATCCTGTTTCGGACCTCGACTGAATGACCTGCATTCATCACTTAAAAACCACTCCGGTAAATTGAACCGTCATCTTCAACGGGACTAAAGACTAAACATTCAACAATATGGTAATAATGTTTTATCCAGGAAGTGACGTCATTCGATTAGTGGTGGAAATACAGGTAATTACATAGTTATAGCATCCAGACGCCTCTTTATTATGCTGGCTGGATATATCGGGAACTATCCATTATTCTGAATATTAACCGAAGTACAATTCAAATACTACTTCAGCACTTGTCATTGGATTTAATAAGTCACC
>BJKM01000023.1:0-95000 GCA_015082035.1 Chaenogobius annularis | reverse complement strand
GCCTGATCAGACAAAAAGACGTGCTCATTAAAGTGACAGGTAGTGTTCAGGGGTCCGGTCCAAATGGGCCGTAGCTTCCTGCCTGAGGGGAGTGGCTCAAGCAGTCCACGGGGTTCAGCGGGGTCGAGAAGGGTCAGCGGTCTCCACCTCCGCTTCACCGCTACGTCTCCTCTGTGCGTGTGCGTGTGTGTGTGTTGGATCGCTGCTTCTCTTGCTCCGCTGCAGACCACCGGGCACGCCGCGGCCCCCGCAGCGGGTAGAGAAGAGGCTGTCTCCCTGCGCTGCCCTTTCACTCAGACCCGCTGCGAAACCCGGGCACATGGCGGGAGGCTGGCACATGGCGGGGGGCCGTCACGCCGCAAACAAGTAAAGACCACTGCTGCAGAACGGCGGACGGAGGCGTGAGCGGTGGTGAAAGCAGCTGGTGGGATATACAAAGACGTGACATACATTTGTTCTGCTCTCAGCTGGCGCACAGCAAAGAAGAACCTCTAAAGAGCAATTTTATAAAAGGTAAAAACTATCACTTAAATGCTTATTAGTTTCTTCTGCGAGTTTGTTTCCGTGTTTTACCCAAACTCCTCCCACTGGTCTGAAGTGTGCACCCCTTTGCCTGAGCTCTGCCCCTCACTGCTAAAGAGAAATGAGGCATCTTGTGAACCGTCCCACCGTAGGTCCGAGGTGACGGGCTAAAGGGTAGAAATCAGCCCAAATCAGCTCTGAACCTGGATTAACCTTAAAACGTGAAGACAATAGCATTTCTGTGTCCAATATGGCAAAGGCTATGCAGAGAATTAAATAAAATATCCTCATCTGTGACTATAGCACACATTTAAACATAAATATATGACATGTTTAGCTGTAATTAAAATTCATGTATGCACAAAGGAAGTGTACCCAGCTCTTCTGCGCAGCGTGCAGTAGCTCAGGCTTCAAACCCACAACACGGCTTGGGTAAACGCCGCACAGCTTGCACATGTTTACAACCGCAGTCTTTCTAGTGCCGGCTAAAACCAAAAACACCAAAAGTACGGTGAGGGGAGATGTGGAGAACTCGCATTCGAACGAGGGGCTTGGCAAGGGGGCGGATTGTGATGTACAGCATATTATAGGTCTCCACGTCACATCACGAACACGGCGATAATCCCAGGGGAGTATTACCTGTCAAAGCAGTAGCTGTAGTTTTAGCGATTCAAATCTTGATCTCATCCATCTCCGTGAGAACGAGCAGGCGACGCCAACAAGTGCTGCAAAGTTACAAGCTAGATCTGTGTAGAGGCGCGCCCTGCAAGGTTTTGCAATGTATTTCTGGGCAATAAAAACATTGTGTAATTGAATAAATGCTAAAGTGTTTTTAGCGACGTTAGCGCTCGCCCCACACAAAGGCCTATTCCGCTGAGAGTGCCATTAACGAGACACTTGGCGCCCAATCATCGCCATTTTGACCGGAACGCCCCGGTCGCTAGTCCTCCCTTCTATTATTTTTTCCTGCGTGTTTGGTTGCCATAGCGATCGTGCTTCCCGGGGTGAGTTGGCTGGCCATTGCATCTCAGATTGTATTATGGGCTATATTTACTGTACTAACGCACTCAGCAGGGCCTTTGTGCCACTTCCCACAAGCCTCGGCAGCGATCTCCATGGAGACGGTGAAAGGAGAGGAAGAAGGATGGGGGAGAAAAAAGTGAGAGAAAAAAAAAAAAAAAAAAGGCAGATAAAAATACGATGCGACATTGAAGTACTCTGGACTGGAGTATTGACTGGTTAAAGCTTTGAGTACGCGTGAAATCCACAAATGCCTTTACGACAGACAGTGATTCAGCTAATGAGGCGATTGAATTTAGCGGATTCCTTCAGCGCAACATGGCAAACGAAAACATTTCATATTTGTGCATGCATTTTAGACTCAAAACTAAGCTAACCATCAATACTGCCAATGTTTGAGAAGTATGGAACTGGGAAAATATTGTAATAAAAACTATTAAAGCCACTGTACCGGATTTGACTTGATAACATTTTAAAAACAGAGCTAGTTTTCTCCTAATGCATTAATTGCAACCTAATTATTCACAAAAAAGCTTCATAATTTGACGCAAACAGCAGTTTTTTTTATTTTTAATTATGACCCTAAAAAGAGCTGCTTTACAATATATTTGCATTGGGCTAAAACTAATCCGTCTCAACTACAGGGGAACAAACACCGGGTACATCAACTTTAATCCCAAACATCTGATCTTGTAATGGTAAAAATATAGTATATGATTTCTAACAATTTATATTGGAGGGGTAAATGTACAAATCAAATAAAAAAAAAAAGATAATTTAACAGATTTGTGAGAAAAACATTTTAACAACTGAATTTAAGGATTTAAGGCATTACTTACTTTTTTGGGCAGGTGTTTCATGATATTTACTAATAAATGATAAAGACTATGTTTATGCATTCAATATTAAGAGGGAAACTAGCGCAAATGCCCCCCACCGGGCGTCATGTATTCTGTCACCAAACAGAAGTATCTCGAGACATTTCACTTGCTAAAACTAGAAATGTTACTGCCAGATTATAATCCACCATTCGTTTTAGATGATGTTTTTGTAAAAAATAAAAATCTAATTTGTATTGTTTCAGGGCGAAACAAAACAATGCACACAGACAGAGGAGAAAACACAGTGAAAACCCAAAGACCATGTTGTAACATGCGCTGGCTTCCTAATTGTGCATTGTGTGTCATCAATACTTTGTTTCCCACACTGTGCACTAATCATTTATCAATAAGCTAATCAATTACGAGCCAAAACCAATGAGCAGCAATCTCATTATTTTGTCACTTGCAGAAAATACTATCTAGGAATCCGTCTTGGTCCATCGGTTTATGTTTGTGCCACAACAGTGCTTATTAAATTGGGGTACAGGGTCCACTGCCGGTTGGATTTGACTTTTTAAAAGCACATTTAAAATACCACGTCGTCCTGGTCCAACCCTGTGATGGCGAGGTTTGTAGTTAACAGATTGTTTAATATCTGGGGATTCATCCTGGTGTAGTTTGTGGTCCAGATGTGGTTTAAAACTGACTTAAGTATCGTTTAATTCTGGTTTGGACCCAGTTTTGTCACAGGTAAGACAAGCAGTGTTGGCACAGTACTAAAATTTCAACTTGGAAAAAAAACAAAAAAACACACTGATACTCGCAACCAATTTCAATGCCAAGATTAAAATAATAACTCTTATCTTATGTTCATATTTATACTATTTGACCTTTAGTTTCTCCTTACCTCTGTGAATCTGTGAAAGTGTTCCTCTGAAGAGTGAAATGCTCGTTAATGTACTTAAACTCTGATCCACTGCTCATTGCTCCCCCCCCCCCCCCCCCCCCCACCACCTCTGACTTTTGACTTGAACACAATGAATTGATAAAGACTAAAAGTACCAATTCAGATGGTTTTGGGGAAGAGACCTGAAGTTTGCGGTCGGATTATTTACCGCGGTTCAGACAAGTACCTTAATATCAAAAATGCGTATGTTTCCCAGAACTCAACCGCCTGTTTCTCCACAATTACATGGGCTAGAGCACAAACTAAAGACCGACAAAGTGCTCATACCTTGGCGTAGAAGTGTGTATAAGAGCAGTTCTGTGGGCGAAATATTCTTTCTGCTACATTGTCTGAAATGCATGTATATTATAGTTCCAGTCTGGTGCCACAGTGACGGCCGCTGAGTTAAAGGGGTAGTCCAGTATGGATAACATCTCCAAGCAAAGCAATAACATCTCCACGAACACAAGCAGATGGCAGACCCCCTCGCAGCAGTAACAGTAACAGAAGAAAGTTTGACCACCACTCTTTTTAGACTTACTTCTCTGAACCGGAGAGAACTGAGGGATGAAGCAGACTTGCGTTTCCGAAGAATTGTCCTGGTGACTACCCGTACGCCGCCCCCTCCTGCTGGGCCTTGTCGAGGGAAGCCAGCGCCACCTCGTCTCTGCCCAGGTACCTGCAAAAAAAATAAAATAAAAAAAATAGTCAGAGAATATTGTTAAGAGATAAAGACAGAGCCATCTTGCAAAAACCTGGTGGTCCGATGGAGACAGCCGATTCCCTGCAGGGAGGGATAGGTCCGTAAACTGCATTAGGTTTGGGCAGAGATAAGGAAGTTGATATTACTCACGCATATCGGTTATCTGACTCAACCTAGATGTAATTTGTTCTTTTTTTTTTTTTTGTCGTGATGTCATACTGCTCGTTGTAAACACACAGCTTTGCCCCATGAGCTTGGCAGAACTCCCCCCGATCAACTACGACAGGTTTTCGTTCACGTGGACATTAGAATATTCTTGGCTCCCTGTGGATTGACATTGAGCTGGAGGACGGGTCAGGATTCTACGGTCAGGATCCTCCGAGCGCAGAGTTCAACATTTGTGGATCATAACGGAACCAAAATAACGAAAATGAAATCCTGAAGACCAGTACACGATATAGAACCACAAAAGTAATCATTTGTCCCATTACTGATGGAGGTCAGATAGCTCGACCGTTACCTTAGGGTGCCATGGTAACCAACACTTGTAAATAATGCCATATTCAATCAAACTTGTTCCTTTGCTGACCCCTTATGGCTGGAGTTGGTAATGCTATCAATGGTAAAATCGTCTACTTTTCAAGAAAAACTCTGTATACGTCTTGACGCGACGCTGAGCAAAAGCCCCCCAAAATGTGCACTTTTATTGCTTATTTTGAATTCGACCGGCGTGCTTGTATTATGTTTGTGCCCCATTGTGCTGGATCCTATTACTCCCTCTACTGCGACAATCTAATTTCCCCACCGGGATCGTCAATCATCTAATCTAATCCATCATGGCCGCCGCGGGTTTCATGCTTCTTATGATACAAGTGCAAGGTGTGCAAGTCCCCTGAAAAAGCATGAAATAGCGCTGGTAAATTTGGATTAAAATGACCCCGGATGGCAGAGAGGGATGCGTCAACAATTTGGGGAAAAGCGCGACGTCCTTTATGAAAACAGAACCATTGTTGAGCGGTCTGTGTAGAAAATAAAACAGAGACGCTAATTAAGAGACAATAAGTGCTATATATTTGGAAGAATGAACAGTTTTAAATGCTAAGAGTTCAAGCTAGTTTGAGTATAATAAAAAATTAAAAAAATGCTTTGAATATTGTAATCTGTAATCTGATTCGTTAGTGTTGTATTTATAGAGAGTTTAAGGAATATTTAAACTGAACTGTGTCACTTTCCCGGTCTCTCTACGGAGATGCCATTGATTTACCTGGAATTTTCCACAATATTGCATTCAACGTAGCTATTTCCATAGAGACAAGCAGGGGGATGCAACCAGGTCCAGTTAGAGGTCAGATCTGTGGAGAGGTGCAGTAAGAATGCATGTTTTTTTTTAATTTTTTTTAAAAGGTATTTTTAAGTTACGGAGCAGACGTGGGGCGCTGAGACGCTGGAAATCAGAAAAATCCAGCCTTTTTCACGCACAATAGGTAAAGCAAGCAAACCTTTTTATATGTATGCGAGACAACAGACAAAGGATTTCAAAAGTGCAAAAGAAAGGAAATAAGAAATGCACAGCGCTCCGAACATTTAATACATGGCGTGCAAAGCTTGTGCGGATAAATACATTTTGGGTGTGAAGATGTTTGTGAGTGAGAGTTATGGAAGCTAAAACGTTTTATTCATCGGTAGACATTCGACAAAAGTTTGGGGACTATCGACCAGGAAAACTGAGAGGAGAGAGAGAAAGAAACAAAAGGAAAAACAAACAAAGAACGAAAGGTAATCGACTACTACATCGCAAATGGAGAATAATGTAGAGAACGTGTGTTAAAAGCGTCTTCGTTGGACGGTTCAGACCAGTGGTTCTCAAACTTTTATCTGGCAACCCTTTATTCATTTTTTCTTTATATTATTTTAAGTGGCTAGGAGTGTCATATTGAGAAACAGGCTTTTTATCAGTACATTTAAGTCACTTTGCACATTGTTGTGAATATAACGTGTGGTTTGGACATCATTTAGTAGTAAATCACTCTGCTTTAGTCTTTAGTTTACTCTTAGTTCTTGTCTTTTATATTTCTACTGTACGTATTACTATCTGGAAACCTGATCTCCAGCGATAGCCCAGCAACTATTCAGCCAATCGCATCGTCCCACTTCTCAACCAATCATCCTTCAGCAGCCGGTTTGGAACTTCTGAATGTTTAGTAAAAACTTGTATTGTTTTCCTTTCGGCCTGGTCTGGCCCCGTTTCCTTGGGTACCGTCTTTGTGGGTTCGCGGTCCTTGAGAATGTAAGTCGGTTCGTCCCGTGCCTCGTCTCCGTTTGGTTTAAATCGCGTCCAGGGATGTCACGATATCAAATTTTAGTGTTTAACGATTGTTGGGAGAAAAATCATCACAATTTAACGATTATTGAGACGAAACAACAGGGAAATCTTTCATTTTCTTTCATTCTGGTTGTCTAACATGTTACTGTTCAAGTTTGTGACCGGCTTTACAAAATATAGCTTTCTGAAAGACAAAATAAAGTCAAATTGTCAAAAAAATGTAGGTCTATTTTTTGGACGAGAGATTGAATTTTGCTTTTAAAATGGTCACGATTCATATTTTTTGTTTTAACAATTATATTATGGACCTGAATAATGCCGTTGATCCATTGACATCCCTAATCATGCATCGTCACTAGTGGTGCTCCCCTTTCTTCAGTTCTATCTTTGCAATACGTCACAAATAGCCCATCTGTGTTAAACTGTAGTCATGTAATAATCCATAATGTTCTAAACATATTGCACCCATATTTTGTCATAATTAGTCCCGTTATTCACCGTGCCCATCTCGGTAGCGTGACCTGCGCCGATGAAGCATTCACGGACAGCCACAGCCACTTCAGAATCACAAGTACATCTGACAATATTCATGACATCATTGTGATTCAATTTGCACTCACTGTACTGTACAGCACTGTACTGTACAGCACTGTACTGTACAGTACTGTACAGTACAGTACTGTACCACCCGCCCACACGGACAACCTGGGGAGATAGAGGGTTATCAAGTCAGGCAACATACAGTCCGTTCAGAGGTCCCAAGGTTGGGTCTCCCTCCGGGTTGTGTCCACCGCACTGCCCTCTCCGTGTGCGGGTCGTGCCCACCGCACTGCCCTCTCCGTGTGCGGGTCGTGTATCAAGTGAGACAGAGGCAAGTTTTCCCTCATTTGCCCCGCCCTCTCTTTGAATATATAAGGTTAATATTGGTCATTTATCCTTGGGAAAAACATGTAAAACTCATTAACATGCCCGATCTATAACTGATGCACAAACCTCACCACCTCTGCAGAGGACTGCAGATGGAAATTAGCTTGAAGCTAAATCTGGTGCAGACATATTTTTAATGAAACTGCACATTGTCCTAATAAACTAAACTGAAACTGAAACCTCAACGTCACACCGACGTGTGCGAGAGGAAGAGGGGAAACGGGAGTGAGCGCACGTGCATGGAGCTGAGGCTCTTCTCATCACGCAGAAAAATCACTCATTGTTCAGTAATAGTTCAGCCATGGTTTGGTTTAAACCTGGTTAAGGCTTGGTTTGAGCCTGGTTTAGTCCTATATTAGGCTTTGGTATAGCCCTGATCAAATATTAAACAAACACACACTTATGGCCAAAGCAGTACTAGAAAAACGTAACAAACAAGTATCTGTTGACATATAAAACATGTGTGGTGCTTACAGATGCTAGACTGTTGAAAAGGTGGTGTAATTGTGAATTGGATCAATAATTAATATTGTTTTTCCCCACATTTGTTTTGACAGCGCTGTAAGTCGGTTTGATAAAAGTTTATTGCAGGCTCACCCACAGTTACGCTGCCACTCTGGAAGTGAAGAAAAAAAAAAAAGAAAATCAATAATTGGTTTGGCTCCTGGAGTAATGCACAGCGGCATGCGCGGAAAATAAATGAGACTTCAACACTGTAAAAGACACACAGGGTCAGAGGGGGGCTACGCAAAGCAGGTTTAAATGGCTGTACACTGCAAATAACATGCACAGAAACAATTTGCTGCATATTGTCAAATACTGTATTTTCAGACTTAGTTCCTGTATTGGTACTTGTTTACTAGATGAATAACCTTTTAACTTAGTGGTATTTTGATATATATTTTGAAAAAACATGATTAAAAGGGGCACAGCGTAACCTTTCTGCTAGTCTCCATAGGATTTTTTTCTTCTTTGCCTTGAATGATCCACAGTGTAAATGTGGTCTCCAGAGACTCAAGCAGGTCACAGGTCAGATCTGAAGTCACAGGTCAGATCTGAAGTCACAGGTCAGGTCACAGGTCAGATCTGAAGTCACAGGTCAGATCTGAAGTCACAGGTCAGATCTGAAGTCACAGGTCACAGGTCAGATCTGAAGTCACAGGTCAGATCTGAAGTCACAGGTCAGATCTGAAGTCACAGGTCAGATCTGAAGTCACAGGTCAGATCTGAAGTCACAGGTCAGATCTGAAGTCACAGGTCAGATCTGAGTCACAGGTCAGATCTGAAGTCACAGGTCAGATCTAATGAAGTCACACACTAGGTAAGATTCTGAAGTCAAACAGGTCTCAGATCTGAAGTCACAGGTCACAGGTCAGATCACTGAAGTGGCACAGGTCAGATGACTAGAAGTCACAGGTCAAGGTCAGATCTGAAGTCACAGGTCAGATCTTGAAGTCACAGGTCAGATCTGAAGGCACAGGTCAGATCTGAAGATGTTTTTCCAAGGTATTTCTTTAGCAATAAAAACCTGATACGTTCAATGGTTCTGTGGAATATTCCTGCGTAGAACAGACCACTGCGGTTTACACATCAATGTGGCGTTAAATGATTTCAAATGATTGTGCAGGGCTCATTTACAAATATGAAATAATAATGTGTTGTTTTAACGGCGGGCGGAGGTTACAAAAAACACACTTTGGCCTGGATTCTCATCTGAACTGGAACAGATCACAGAAGCTGTCAATCAAATGGATTACAAAGAGTTCGTCCCGCGTCCTTAAAATGTCCTTTGTGAAGACAATGAGTTCTGTGCAAGCAGTAGGCTTTTGACACAGGAGGGGACGCGCCTCGCCTGTTTGCTCTTCACCTGTTCCTCTCGTCCCTGGCTCCCGGAAACCTCTGAACAAACGTGCAGAAGGTAGAGGCTATTCTTCTGCCTGTACGTTTACAATCAGCGCAGCGGAGGTTACATCTTTGAAGGAGACAGATACAGTCTTTCCCTTTAGCCTAAGATTGAACTACAACATAAAAACATTGATGTGCTGTATAATCAAAACTATTAATATACGTTGTACATATTTTTATAAAGTTGTTGAATATCTTTTTCATCATAGCTTCTTATATGTGGCTGCATGAGGAGGCTTATATGAGGAGCAACAGCCGAAGAACACGCACATTTGCACATCCTCTTCGCACGCAGTTAACTCATTTGCACATCAGGTTGGACCCACCAATAACACGCGCAGTTTCTAATAGTAAATAAGGTGCAACATGCAGTAGTACATGCATTTAAACACCTCTTTCTGGACACAACATTGCAGCTAAGACCACTCCCCCATTAAAAACTACTTTTGATATTCCTTTTACATTTAAAACACTATGATACATTCTAGTTGACCATGCAAATTACATACATTTACCGTCTCATCTGGACACAACACCTTTCCAGATTGCCCAGAAAATAGTCTCTAAAATTCACATAATCCCACCATGCCTTATTGCTTAACATAATATTAATATAAATATCCTACTCGACCAGTGCCATTGATACACTTCAGCGAAAATGCCCCCAACAAAACTCCCAACAACATTGAAAACACTACTGTTAAACACTCTAATTTGACAGTGCGAGCGACATTAGAATGCAACGCCATCTCCATCTCCATCAAGACAAAAACCAATCCCAATACAACTCAAAATCCCATAATCCCTTGCTGCTTAACATGATATTCACATACACATTCTATTTGACCACGCGCGGGACCATTGGTATGCATTTTACCATTTCCATCTGGACTCTGCAAATCAAAATTGTGGAAAAGGTGCAAGAAAATGTCAGAAACGCGGAGGAGGAAGGAGCTAAATCAAAGCTTCCGAAGTTTTTCCTGGGGAAGGCAGAGGGGAGAGGAGCAGGAAGCTAAAGTCTCCCATCAAACACACACCACCTTCCTTTGCATCAAACGCCGCCGTGCCACTGAGGAGGGATGAAACGAGATACCTTACACTAAAAACTGGAGTCCAACCGTGATTTGGAGAGTGTTTGGGCATTCAAATTACCCTGCCAGCCGCACCAAGAGATGACTGCCGCTACACCAAGGCAATATGCTTTCCATAAATATGAGGTTTCCAGAGGAGCTAGTGCTGCTAAGTGGAATAGCAAGCGCCAATGGGATTATGGACACTATTAGGATAACAATATGCAAGAACAAACAGCTAGATAAGGCACAAAGTAGGTCCAATTAAGTGCAGCACAGTTGTTTTCAAGCTGTGGAACCGGTACAAACATGGTGAGCTTGGTTTAGCCCTGGTATACAGTAGATCTGGTTTGTTTCCGTTTTAGTCCTGATTTAGTGCAAATTTAGCCATGGTATAGTCCCAGTTTGTGACTTGCAATCTCTAATTTGATTTTGTCTTTTGTCGTCCCGGTTCAGGCCAAATTTAGGACGACCCATTAAAAACAGTAAATTGATTTGAAAAAAGAACAATACTAAAAAAAAAAAGCCGATATTGGCTAGTCTAGTAAATAAATATGTCTATAGAGTGTCCCCACTATATTATATGTAAATAGTAGTCTCCATTAAATTGATTTTCATGGCAGCGCGTTGCACTGATTGGATTAGGGACATTATTACCACGACAAAACACGGACAAACAAGGCTCGTGTCGTTGCATGCGCTTGGTCCAACAGCTTTCAGTGGACCACTGAGATGCAGACGTGAAGTCATTATTACAATTAATTAACCACTCAATCAACGTTTAGTAATTATCAGCAATCATTTGTTTGTACACAATTTCTATTCAAGTATGACACGCTATAATCTTGGACAAACGTTAGCAAGAAAAAAGGACAACAGAAACAAAAGGAATGCCACTTGGTTAGGCATTGCAGAAAGTTGTACAGGATAAAAAAAAAAAAAAAAAAAAAAAAAAAAAAAAAAAATATATATATATATGTTTTATTCTTACCCAACTAATTGTATTGTATATATTGTAAGTTCTAACGCAAATCAACTAATACTTGCAATGCGTGTAATGATATAAACCCTCCAGCAACTGCGGATGGAAATGATCAGTAGCTAAACTGGGTACAGATGTGATTATCCTTTATTTCGATGAATTTGTACGGTCCCTGACAAATACAAGTTAAACTAAAGTAGATTAACGTATGTCTCACTCTGCTCTATGGTAGTAGAAAACAAATTATAACACACAACTTGTCCATCATGCTCAGTGTTTTTGTCATTAAGAATAAATCAGCATTACAATAGTTATTAGTAAAAATACTGCATCATTTAAGATGTAAAGTTATCCAAAAGGCCTTTTGAGTCCTTGGGATAAGTCATTATTGCTTGTTGCACAGCTTGACGACTCTAAATAACTGCTTTTGAGCTCTATTAAATATGTGTCTCCTGGTAACAACACTACTAATATTTTTAAATTACCTCGTCTCTTTAATTGTCAAATGGCTTGTTATCCTAGAGCAAAAAAACAATTTTGTCTGATGATGATCAGAAATGAGGCGTGCTTAGAAGAGGCATATGATATAAAATAGAGTGAAAAATGCTCAGTGAGTGCATTAAATTTGAAGGAAATCAATTGTCTTTTTTATGCAAAGATTTAAGCCAATTTTGATTTTGCTTTTGCATTAAAAATATAGACTATGTAACTTTTCTGGTGGAGATCCATGGAGATGTTATTGCATTATCTGGAATATTTCAAAGTATGGCATTACAAGTACAGGTAAGATCTGTGGAAGCCCGCTCACTGTTCGAATGCCAGTTTTTTCAAGGTATATTTCTATCAATAAAACCATCTGTAATTGAAAGAACTGCAAGATGGATAAGTTTAACGCAGTACTGTGGAATATTCATTGTATTGGCATTTTTAATCTCTTTTTATGACAGTAATATGTTGTGAAAAATGCCAGGGAAAGTGCATTAAGTTTTAAGTAGTTGAAAAGCGATCGTCTCTTTGGTGCGAAGGTTGAAGCGCCTTGGCCCCGCTGTGCCCGTGCTTGGGAGCTTGATTGGTTGTGATTAGTGTATAAATCAAACAGGTATCAAATCAAGCCGGGACAATTGCCTCCCACTCGCGCGGTGATTAGGTTCAGGCGCCCAAACACGTCGCCCCGATGGAGAAACACTCGCGAAAGGAGCCCTACCCTGTAATTGGCAAACTCCGGCAGCCACCATCCACGTCAGGTGTAATTAGTGTGTGCAACAATCTGCCTGTTTGTCAAGTAACACCACATCACCGTGATGGCGCTGGGGTTCACATGACATCACAACATCCAATAGGCCTGTAGCGTTTAGTTGAGATGAGGATGGGCAGAACTGCTATTGTTAAATGTGCAGATTCAGCTCATCTATAGACCCTTCCACCAGTGTTTGTACACAGAGCATCTTCATTCCAGAAATTGGCTCCATTACTGTTCATTGGGGGAGTAGTGGGTAGTGCAGGATTAAGAATAAAAACTAACAACCACGTAATACATTGTACATATGTATGAAACTGAAGTTGGTGAACAGGACCACGCTTCAACAATCGCCTTCCACGTTACTCGCCAGACCACAACGCGAACTCCCAGAAGTCTAATGCCTCAGTTACAGTTTGACTCTGTTCTCTCGATCAGCCTTCTGTTTCCTTCCCATGTCTGATGCTTTTTTTCAGGCTCCAATCTCCCAAGGGGGGCTAGACAGATCACAGAGATGGAGCCCCCACAGTCTCACCACCGAGCTATACCGTATTCATAGTTCGAGCAATGGAACATCAGTCTCAATCATCTCACTTCAATAAATGCTGTTTATAGTGGGAGAATGAGCCTGGTCACTCATATAACAGTGAAGAAAATTGCGATTTTGCAAGTTCTCCCACTTAGAAATTATAGAGGGGTCTGAAAAGGTGCATTTCCACTGTGAGACATAATCTTAGAAAAAAAATCTGGAAATCACATAGTATCATTTTTAAATAATGTATTATAATGTTATTGCTGCAAATAAGTGTTCAAACACCTGAGAAAATCAATGGTTTGGTGCAGAAGCCTTTGTTTATTAATTACAGAGGTCAAATGTTTCTGGTAGTACTTGTGCAGGTTTGCACACACTGCAGCTGGGATTTTTGCCCACTCCTCCACACAGATCTCCTCTAGATCTGTCAGGTTTAGAGGCCGTCACTAAGCAACACAGAGTATCAGCTCCCTCCAAAGATTTTCTATTGGAGTTAGGTCTGGAGACTGGCAAGGCCACTCCAGAACCTTGATATGCTTCTTACAGAGCCACTCCTGTGTTATCCTGTTTGTGTATTTCGGGTCATTGTCATCATGTTGGAAGACCCAACCATGACCCATCTTCAATGCTCTGACTGAGGAAAGGAGGTTGTTATCTCCCAATACATGGCCCCATTCATTCTCTCCTTAATACAGTGCAGTCGTCATGGCCCCTGTGCAGAAAACACCCCCAAAGCATGATGTTTCCACCCCCATGCTTCACAGTAGGGATGGTGTTCTCGAGATGGTACTCATCCTTCATCGTCCAAACACGACGAGTGCAGTTTATACCAAAATGTTCTATTTTGATCTCATCTGACCACATGACGTTTTCCCATGACTCCTCTGGATCATCCAGTTGGATCCAGATGACCCTGAACATGTGCTGACTGAAGCAGGGACCCTTCCGTGCGAAGCATGATTTTAAACCATGACGGCGTAGAGTATTACCGACAGTAACCTTTGAAACTTTGGTCCCAGCTCTCTTCAGGTCATTGACCAGCTCCTCCCATGTAGTTCCGGGCTGATTCCTCATCTTTCTTATCCTCATTGATATACCACGAGATGAGATCCCTCGGACTGAGCCGCAGTCAAGAGAGATTGACAGTCATCTTTAGCCTCTTCCATTTTCTAACAATTGGTCCAACAGTTGATCTTTTTTGAACAAGTTGCTTGACAATTGCCCCGTAGCCCTTTCCAGCCTTGTGGAGGTCTACACTTTTTCTCTGGTGTCTTTTGACAGCCCTTAGGTCTTGCCCATGGTAGTAGTTGGAGTCTGACTGATTTGGGGGGTGGACAGGTGTCTTTATGAAGCGAACTTTTTTAGACCCAGGCCTTTGAAAGCCAGAATTCTTGCTGCTTAGCAGATGTTCAAATACTTATTTGCAGCAATAAAATACAAATGAAATTTAAAAATCATACAATGTGATTTCTGGATTTTTATTTTTAGATTCTTTCTCTCAAAGTGGAAATGCACCTACGATGAACATTTAAGACCCCTCCATAATTTCTAAGTGGAAGAACTTGCCAAATCACAGGGTGTTCAAATACTTATTTTCCTCTGTATACTGTACAATATAAGTGGATAGGTTTAAGGAATCCTTTTAGATAGTCCTGTTGAAAAAATACGATATAATCCATAAAGTAATAATGCGTCTGGCAGCATCTGAGGAGGACACACCACATTCTAGTCTGTCTGGAAACAGACTGCATTTACAGTCACTGTGAGACTGATGAGAATCTAAGGTCAGAAGAGGTTATTGGAGAGAAATTGAGTTTTAAATTAAATGAAAAGCATAAAATTAGTTCTATTCACTCTCAACAAGTTTGATTTTTGTAACTCTTGGCCAAGTCAGACTTAACATTTTCAGTTTCCAAATCAGCACAGGTCCAGCGGAGTGAACCGTTCAGATGAGCAGTAAGAAATGTTGAAATTCCACCGAGCCAAACCCGACTGTGTAGCTCTGAACTCTACAGTATAGCCCAGAATATCCTTCCTCTAAAATTACTTCAACTACTACTGCAACTAATACAATACATACAACTGTGATTTTGCTGGCTTACTGGACAACGGCGACTGCAACTTGAGGGAAAAGCCTACTACTATTACCACTACAATTACTACAACTCTTCAACTACCCCCCCCATCAGTGCTACAGCTGATTAAAAGAATATACTGCTTGCAAGGATATATTTTTACTGCAGTGACGCTTTGCTTTTAACCGCTCCGTCCGCTGAGTTTTCGGGCCACAAACAATTTATTATACCCGACCTGGAGAGCCAACGTTGTGTAGTTTTATGTCACTGCAGCAGTAAGAGGCCGTTTCTCACCGAGATTCAGCGTTTTACGTTTGTTAAAGAATGGTAAAAAGACGTAAAGATAGGCCTTAAAACATATGTCCTAGTGCTGCCAGTGTATCTTCCACAGCTAAAAGGTGCAGATAAATGGGTAGGAAAATGTCAGTAAGGCCGAGGTTTGGCTTGTTTTATCTTTGCTGCAGTGGAGGGGGTAATATAGACTTATGTTGTATATGTGCAGTGTCTATTTCCATATTATTTGTTGCATATGTAAGAAAAAGAAGCAATATCATCCCAGTGGATTTCTGCAGTCAACAAAAAAAGTTTTACAAATACAGAAGGTAGGGCTGGATTACTTTTACACGTTCCTTACAAGATGCAAGATCTGCTGCGTAAATGTGCTTTCATAATACAATAGCCATTTAAACATAATAATATTAAGTTCCATTACTACTGCTACGACTACAACTGCTAAACCAAACAATGGTCAGGACCCAATCAGGTTCAAGCCAGGACTACAAGAGGTAAGTATTGATTAACAAGATCAAATCCAAATCTAAACTACAGAGTGGGAATATATTTGTACATTCCAGTGGAGAATCACAAAATCATGTCTGCAGTGAATTTTGTTGGAAAAATGTGTCACGAGGCAAACCACTTTCACCTGTTCTGGGACGGTCCTGTTGATCAAAAATATTGGACTGAAATTAACAATGCACTGCAGACATTGCCATCCCTCTCAATTTTAGAACTTTGTACTTGGACCTCAAAACTCCTGACAGGGACACAATAAATGGATACCTTTGGACATGGTCAAATCGACAATGTCCAGGGTGAGAAGGGTCAGCTGAGATACAACCTGCTCGTCCCAGAGTCCTGGAGACGTACAGGTCCTGCAGAGATGGAAGTCTGCAGCCTGATCACCTTCTCAGCAGAACGCACAACGCGCTGAAGTCTCTGTTTGTCCCTGGCTGTGGCTCCAGTAGAGGGCGCTGAAGTCTGTTTGTCCCTGGCTGTGGCTCCAGCGCACGGCGATGGAGGAGGTGAGGATGGACTCAATTGCTGTGTCTCAATTCAGGGTCTGCATGCTCTGAAGGACCCAGCCGACGGAGGCTGGTCTTCGGAGTAGCCTCCGTGGACCGCAAAAGACGTGCTGAAATGGGACAGGCCTAGCCCACGGAAGCGCTCCGTCACCTAGCAACCAAGACTCGCTGCTTATGCTGACGCCACGCAAATTACACACATGGACGTATTAAAAAGAGCACACACCAAGGATAAAATATTCTGACTTTGAGCCCAAGAGATTATAGTTCATCTCACCCAAATCTTATGTCTAACACAAAATATTATGTTCAGCTCTTGTAAAATATAATAATTACCAATGTTCCTGTGAAACTCTCAAAATGATTTAGAATTTTCAACAAAAGTAATGAAATATGCAGTCTTAATTTCAGAATGGGATTTTATAATGACAAGGGAATACATAAAAGGTAACGTGTATTTAAGACACTTTCTATAAAGAGATCTGTGTTTCTGGCATGTGTCACACACACACACACACATAAAATCGCAGTGCATAGCGCAGTGCATTATGGGATGTATAAGGCCGTGCAGAGAGCTCAAACGTGGCCTTCGTTCACGGCTGATCTCTATAGAAATGCAGGCCACATTTGTCGGCCGCATTCGTGGGCTACATGAAAAGGGACAGCCTTGTCGCGTAGGAAGTGATGCAACCGGCCATCATATGTAGCCTTCGGAGCATGCAGACCCTGAATTGAGCAAACTCAGTTTTACGGAGTGGTGGCTGGAGGTGCAGCAGTTTGTGTACAGAGAGAAGAGCAGAGGAGAAAGTACACAGCCCTGTGGAAGTCAGAGACATTCTTACCTCCGATCCGTCAGGAAGTCAGTGATCAATGGACAATGTACAATTGGTCTGGACTTGTTCTGTATGTTATGTTTATTGAAAAAACAAAAAACTGCAATACACCTTAAGATTTCTCTGATCATTTACAACTAATACTGTTAAGTCTGCAATTTAACAAGCAAATGTGAGACCAACTGCCTCTAGTCTTGCCCAAAACAAACTACAATAGATAAATCAAAAAGGTAGAAAATAAAAATAACCTTACCGCGCTCGCTACACTGAATTGTACTTTTTCCAAAACTTGTGCCTGTGTGGTTGTCTAGGAACACACTAAATTATTAACATACACTTCTGTAAAATATTGTTTTGTAAATGTGGTTTAGTAGACCTGTGTTTAAATTTAAAGAAAGCTAATAACTTCTTGATCTTCTAAATTATTTGAAAAAGAAAGTCCAAAATACCCAGAACAGAAAAAAAAATAATATATATATATATTTTATAAATAAAAATTAAATAAAAATACTTTTAATACCGTTTAAAGCCTTTTAGCTCAACTTATGTAGTTAAATGCTTGTAGTGTCATGAACATTTCTGCCATTTAAAGTAGCACATTTAACCTCTGACCTTTTGGTGCTAGCATGCGGCCGTTGGTTGCTCGCTAGCTGCTGTAACCCCAAATTGGGCGAATGGAAGAGGGTCCCGCTGCGACGGAGGAGTTTTTGCTTCATGGCTGTCAGTCCGCTCCACTCCTGAACGAAACGCATCACCTGTCCGAACAAAAACAAAAATATAAAACAAAATTACCTCATAAAAATCCAAAGCCAGAACTGAATCTTCTCACTAAATTGCCTGGACATTGGACTTTAAAACAAAACAATTTGAGCCGGAGATAGCGGTAAACATACATAAACAAAGCCATCAAAAGCGAGAGAAGATGCGATATCAGCTTTCAAGCAAGATTCAAAGAAAAACGCATTGGCAAGACAACAAATAGCTTCTAGCACCAACTCCTAATGGGCAATTTAAAAACATATATTACAGCCAAGGTAGAAATTCTCTCTACAAAGCCTGAGAATGTGTATTCACAGGAAAGAGATTCAATACAATCAAAACACACTAAATAGCTGTGGGGTTTGAATAATTAAATATTTTATTAACAAAGCAAAAATGTAGGCTTTGTGTCTGGATAAAATTATTAGAGACTACAATTTTTTGTTGTCAAATCCTTAATCTCAAATTTGTCTGCAGATTAAGTTCCACGTTTAACTTCAGGATGGACTGATGCTGGAGCCAGACCCCTGTTAAAAGCGTGGAACACCGTACCGACGCCCAGATGATGACAGCGAAAATTCTTTACGAAGAATGTGACATGCTCGGAGGTCAGACATGACGATCATCTTATAGAGCGTGGTCTCCAACAGTCCGTCCACGATCTTTGAGCACATTTCACTCCGGCGTCTCATTCCAGATTTTGCAGTGACTGAGAGGCAGCTGTACCATTCGACACTACAGTACTGCAGCACGATGAGGATGATGGGGCTGAAGGACAGAAGAAGCACTTGTTGTGTGGCCCTGAATGACCTGAGGCGACAGAGCAAATATACTGTGCGATAATTGTGACACGATCATGACACCCAAATATTTATATGACTCCGTCTGTTTTATACATGCCACAACCTTGTCCATGCCCTGTGTCAGCCAAACAGTGGCATCTGAAAACTTGAACACGAATTGATCGTTAGAAGATGTACGGCAATCGTCTGTGTATAATGTGAAGCGGAGAACGGAAATAACGCGGCATTGTTGCGATAGCAGAAGAGAACGTTTTATTTACCAAGACCAACCTGAACTCTGTTGGAGAGGAAAGATGCATGCCAGTGGACAAAATCTGTGGAAACTTCCTGATGATGGGAAACGAGGAGGATTCGGTCAAGGATCCAGTGCAAACGGGGATAGTAACAGAGCGTATCAAAAGATGTCAACTATGAAATAAGATATGCTTCTATTAGTTGTATAGCCCTTGTGCTACCCTCAAACGGAACACTTTTTCATGTTCTGGAGGGAAGGGGGAGGCGTTCTACTATACACTGTTCCAAATTATTATGCAAATTGTGTTTAAGTGTCATAAAGGTCATTTTCGTTTGATTTCCAGGGAAACTCGTGGATGGTTTTGTGTTTCTGGGCTCTTTGGGCCAGTGAAGCTCAATCTCAGACACCTGCACTAGTTAGTTTCAATAAAAGGAAAAACTACTTAAGAAGGACGTTCCACATTATAAAGCAGACCACCATTTTCAAGCAATATGGGAAAAAGGATCTATCACTAGTGCCGAAAAGCGGGAAATAGTTGAATGCCTTGGACAAGGTATGAAAACCTTAGATATTTCACGAAAATGTAAGCGTGATCATAGCACTATTAAGAGATTTGTAGCAGATTCAAAGCACACACGGATTCGTGCAGATAAAGGCACAATGAGGAAGGTTTCTGCCAGACAAACACATCAGATTCAGTGAGCAGCTGCTAAAATGCCATCACGAAGCAGCAAACAGACATTTGGAGCCTAATTTTCAAACAGTCTTGATCACTGATGGGTGTCGTGCAGCCCTGGATGGTCCAGATGGATGGTTGCTGGACGGCCACCATGTCCCAACAAGGCTGCGACGTCAGCAAGGAAGTGGCAGAGTCATTATTTTGGGCGGGAATCACGGGGAGAGCTGGTCGGCCCCTTTAGGGTCCCTGAAGGTGTGAAAATGACCTCTGTAAAGTATGTGGAGTTTCTGACTGACCACTTTCTTCCATGGTACAAAAATAAGAGCTGTGCTTTCTGTAACAAAATCATCTTCATGCGTGACAACCATCTCATGCTGCAAAGAAATACCTCTGCATCATTGGCTGCTATGGACACAATTGTAAAGAAACTCATGGTGTGGCCCCCATCCTCCCCTGACCCCAACCCTATTGAGAACCTTTGGAGCATCCTCAAGCGAAAGATCTATGAGGGTGGGAGGCAGTTCTCATCCAAACAGCAGCTCTGGGAGGCCATTCCGACATCCTGCAAATAAATTCAGGCAGAAACTCTCCACAAACTCACAAGTTCAGTGGATGCAAGGATTGTGAAGCTCCTGTCAAATAAGGGCTCCTATGTTAAAATGTAACTTGACCTGTTCAGATGTTTTGACTGAAATAGCTTTGGATTTCAGTAAATATGACCTGCTAATGCTTCTAATTTCACTAATGACCATTTTCAGTTCTTTACGACAATAACATGGTAATAATTTGAAACGCGTCGTCATCCAGACCCAAAGATAGTGCGAGGGTTATTAATATTGTAGTATTTTGAAAAGAGCAACATGATCCCAAGCCTGGATAAAAATGGTTGTTGCTGGAAGGACATCTTGGGAAAATGTGTGATTAAATCTTTGGCCAACAGCACATATAAGATATCTAGTTTGAAATAAGTGAAGCCCCCTTAACCACTCGACCATTGGGCGGCACACGGCTCCAGGCTCCATGTGCAGCCGGTCGCAGTGTCGTGAGTTCGAATCCCGGCTCTGACTATTTACTGCATGTCCTCCCTTCTCTCTCATCCCCATTTCACGCTCAGCTGTCCCGTTTAATAAAGCTTAAAAGCTTAAGGGGAAAAAAGGAAGAAAAAGAAAGAAGTGATGCCCCTAAATGTGGTTTGTCACATTGTTTGTCACTTTATGTTGTAATGGGCTTAACGTGGCTTAATGTATATGATGCAATACGTTCAAGATGGTAAATTCTATGAATGCTTAATATATTGTTGAATTGATGCAGAAAATATTATATTCGGAGAGCATTTTAGATAAGACAGTATATTGCAGAATATACAAAATACATTTCAATTAAGTAAAATATGTGAATGATATAAAAGACAATTCAAACATGGCCAGCAGCTGGTGGTTTATGTGGCTCAAATATTAACAGCAAAAATAATTTGTACCATGAAATTAGGAAACTGAAAACCTCTTTGTGACTGAATGAGTCACTGAATAAATACATGAAATTATGAACAAGCTTATCGAGAAAAGTGATGTATTGGACAAATGCATTATTATTTACAATCTTGACTTGTAGTTGTAAGAAAACATTGTGCCATCTTAACCACCTGGATGTATGCGAGTTAGTGCACCTGCAGAGGAGCGTTAAATCTCCTGGCTTGTATTGATTTTGATGGACAATTGGTGCGTAGCGGGGCGTGAAGGATGGGACAAGGCAGTGGATGCAGCTCACGCCTCTGTCTTGACTAAAACACATAAACATCGGACAGGTGGGGTCTCCTGACAGGGCATGGTCTGACATTAGCCGTTTGGTTCTTTAGATTGTTCCAGGCGATGATTTGTCTAGTTTAACGACGTCAATAAAAACGGCTATTCCGTGTGGGCCGATTTGTACCAGACATCGTCAAACTTATCCTCAATCACATCCCACCTACTCCTATATGTTGACATGTGTTAAGGAATGGGGGCAGAGGTGGATGGTAATCAGTTACATTTACTTATTCTAAGTAGTATGTTGTTCACCAAATACAAATCGTTGGCCAAGTTACAGACAGTGGAGAGTATTTGTAAAGAGAGCAAACCTTTCCTTGTCTCCATTTGACCAAACTCACCAAAAAAGCAGAATCACCAAACATGATCTAGACCAGGGCTATTCAACGTAAGGCCCGGGGGCCAAATCAGGCCGTCCAAGCGGTAAAATCTGGCCCACAACCATCCGCCCAATATTAAGAAATAATAATAACCTTGTTTACAGGGTTTAATTCTGGGTTAGCACTAGTTTAGACCTGGTTTAGACTGGTTTAGTCCTTGTTTGATTCTGCTTTAGACCCGTTTTTATTCTGGGTTAGTCCTGGTTTAGACCTAGTTGATACTAGTCTAGTCCTAGTTTAATTCTGGTTCAGCACTAGATGGGCAATTTTAAAATGTTGGTAAAACATTTTGTATGTTATTTCACACAGAAATCTAATCCATCAGTAGTTATTTTATTGTATTGCCTCAATTTATTGAAACAGTGTCGGGGATATTTCCTGATGTGCACCTCTGGCCCAGAGACCGTGGCCCCCTGGACTATTGTCAATATTACATTTAACTTATGTCCTGGTCCCGAGCCTTGATTTTGAAGTCAGGAAGCACAACATCAAACACAATTGATGTCATTAAACAAATGATCTGCCGGCCCTCTGAGAATTGATTACACAGTTAGGTGCAGTCGTTTTTGCTTGCTGATTGAGTAAACGTGAACACCCACAGGTACTCCAGACACCAGGAGAACATGCAAACTCCGGCCTGGTTTGATAGGAGTATTAAATTGGTGTAATGCCACATTGGTGTAGGGGTGCGTTTTGAAAATTTGTTCCTTCAAAATAACATTACTCAAGTACAGGGGTCAATGAAATGACTGCCTGGACATGACATCTGAGGTATATTTTGAAGTTGATGTAATTGGAAGGGGCAAAATATTAAATAAAGCACAAAGTCTATAAGTATACCAAAGGGATAGACCACGCGTGTAGACTTACAGTGGAAGGAGTAACTAAAACCATTTACTCAAGAATACTGCTACCACGTAAGGGTAAAAGCAAGGGGTCTTAAAACTACACTGATTTCATTCAATGATTAAAGTATAATTATTGCTGTAAATGAGTACTGCTACCTGTAATTACACTGAATGACCTGCTTGACACGATGCTTTCCCAGGCTTAAGGAAACGGAGCCGTCTTATGAAAATAAACTCATGATGTTGTCTATTTCAGCCTTAGCAAAACCCAAAATGCGTTCCGTCCTTTTGGCACAGAACCATCGCCTTAGCGCCACTTCGTAATCTAATCAATCTTCCAACGACTTTGAAAAATGTCACTTGAATCAAATTAACTTCCCCGCTTTAAGGTGTTCTTGTGGTAATGACACGGCGCATAGGAACCTCCGAACACCTCCAAAACGTCCCGGAAGAGCTACCCCCACCCCCTTGCTCCGCCGCTCCGAAGCCCCCCCCCCCTTCCACCCCGTCCCCTCTATTCCCCCGTCCATTCGCACGCAGAGAAAAGAATGGGAGAGATGGTGCCTGGCGGGTAGGGCAGACCTGGATTCGATTTTTCCCGGCGCTGGCTCAGGGCGGGGGGCAGCTCGTCCCAGTTGTTGAGTTGGATGTCCAGGGGGATGAAACTGCAGTCCAACGCGGCAACCCGTCCTGTAATAGATGAGGGGAGGAGAGAGGGCGGGGGGAGGGAGAGATGAGGAGAGGGAGGGAGGCGAGGAGAGAGAGAGAGAGGAAGGACATGGAGGTGAGAAGTGATGAGATGGAGGAGAGAGTGGAAGAAGAAAGACAGAAAATGAGGAAACAGGAGTAAAAGAGAAGAGGGGGAGTGAGAGAGGAGGAGAGGTGAGCGAGACACAGGGCAGGAGAATGGTGGAAGAGTGGAAGGGGGCAGAAATGAGGAAATGAGAGGGGAAAGAGAAGAGAAAGAGAGGAGAAAAGGGAAGAGGATGGAGAGAGGCGGAATGAGGAGAAATAGAGCAGTAGAGGAGGAAGAGAAGAAGATATGAGGGGAAGAGAAGAAGAAGAGTGAAGACAGAAGAGAAGAGGGTGAAAAGAGAAAAAAGGAGAAAAATGAGATTGAGAGAAAGGGGGGAGAGAGCGAGGGGGAGAGAAAGAGGGGAGAAAGAGGGAGAGGGCGAGGGGGAGAGAGAGGGAGAGAGAGGGGAGAAAGAGGGAGAGAGAGAGCGAAGGGGAAAAATGCCCAAAGCGTTGTTACTGCAGCATAAACACAGCTCAAAGGAAACAGGTTTTTCACACTGCTGCCAGACATCACTGATATAGAGGTTTTCATGTGTCTACGGGGAAATATACGACCATACTGCGGGTATAATACACAGACAAATATGTTTATAGAGATGAAGGCAGAGAAACTTGAGAGACGCAGCCCAAGCGAGATTCGGTGCGCAAAAGCTTTCGGCGGGTCTGATTTCAGGGCCCGAAAAACGTCGCCATTTTTTCCTGGCAATTTTGATTAGACTGAACTAAAACAGAGAAACATTTTTTGCCGGTAACATGCATTTGGGTTTGCCGAGGGCCGAACTTCAGGGGTACTTCAGACAACATCAAGCCAGCGTTTTGTCATTTGCAGTGAAATGGGGAGAGAGACGGTGTAGACATTTGGCAAATGGTCGAGGCCCGGGAATGTTGAGCCTAAATAAATATGTAACGTCATCTTCTTCTTCAATTCAAATATTGTATGTTTTATCATAAATAGATTGTCTACAATCTAAATTAGGGCAATTCAACATAAGGCCAGGGGGCCAAATCAGGCCCTCATGACGATTTAAACCGGCCCACGACCCATCTTCCAAAATAAAACAAAATTAAATAATCTTTCACTGGTTTAATTCTGGGTTAGCATAAATTTAGACATGGTTTGGTCTTAGTTAGTCATGGTTCAGACCCGGTTCGTTCTAGTCTAGTCCTGGTTTAATTCTGGTTCAGTTCTGGAAGGGCAGTTTCGACAAAGCTCTGTTGGTAAAGCATTTTGTAGGTCATTTCTCACAAAAATAATCTATCAGCAGTTGTTTTATTGTATTAACTCAACTTGAAACAGCATTGCGGATATGTTGCGCGACCCAAGCATTTGTTACAGTGTCATGTTGAGGCTTGGCCCTCCCAAAAAAAAATCTGGCCCTCAGGAAAATTAAGTTGAATAGCCCTGATCTAAATGGTTTGATTTGGACTGATGAAAATAATTACAGGGGAAAACTGTGACTTAAAGACATTCAAAATTGGGTACTAATGTTTGCGCTGTAAGACAAAAAAAAAAAAAAACATCCGCTAAAGCTTTCATTCATGGAGTAAATTGAGTCTTAAATTCTCTCATTAGCTCCAGTACTTTAGCATCGCTTTTTCCTGCATCGTCTTAAATTACTATAATGGCTGAAATCATGCAATTTCTACTTTGGCAAACCGCTCACACGAAGAACTAACTATCCAAAGGTCCAATTATGACCAAGACTTGTAAATTGATGTATTTTGTTCTGTACTGCTTGCTGTAGAAATGTAACGGTCTTATTAGTGATTGTTGTTTATTCTAATACATGTCCAGATGTAGAGGAATCTCATGGCACTACACATACATTTATAACAAATAATGAGGGACAAGAAAAAACAGGAGAAAGTAGGGGATTATGGGTACGCATGGTGTAGCTAACGGCTACGGTGTAAAGAAATAGCCATGCTAAAGAACATTTTCCTCTTATTACGGAGTCATTAGTTCTAACTACTGCCAATTTGAAAAGCGATAAGCACTCGCCCTCAATATAAACTTCACAGCGATGAAAGCCCCTGCGCAAGACATAAGGAGATTCAATTATGAGTTATTATTGAAGTGAAGTACCTGGACCATAGAGTATGTGTTTAGTAGGTACGTGATGGGTTTTAAGGTACACTATATAATATATTGTACTTCATGTGCACATGTTTTTTATACTTTTGGATACCTTTGTCTTTGTATTTCTTGAATATTGTGATTGGATGTATATAGTAGTAGTATAAAGCAGGACTGCCCGCCCATATTGTCAACCAAATGGTTTCCTTAACCCATTTGAGACCACCCTGAAAAGCTATACACCGCTAAAAGTAATATTATCACTTTAAATTCAAGTGATAATCAATTAGGGCGGGGCCATGTCATATCGCTCATCATATACCGTCATTGTCTTTGGAGCAATATGGAATTTGGAAAATTGCAATATATTTGCCCCTGCCCTTGCAGGGGGACGTAGACAGAGATCGCCACTACAACGCTACAGTCAATGCCTAAGGCCACATCCACACGGACACAAAACAGCCATAGTTTCTAAAATGTCTTCTGTGAAGACGGAACGGTTTCTTTAAATGTGTACATCCACACTTGTGGACACAAGACGCCTGTAAACATTGTAATACATATGCCAGGTTCCTTGGTGGCGCTGTTGAAAAGTTACTCAAAGACAATGAGCATGTGCTGAAAACTGAACGTGGGTTGTACACAAACCAAGCAGAAACATAACGAGTCTGCAGGACGTACGGAGCGCTGTATAGAAAACGTTTAGACTATATTCAAGTAAAATGAGATGTTTGTGAATTCACAAACTTTTGACAGATCGGCTCCGAGCCCCGAACAACCGGTGGGATTTGGGCTTAAGCCAAGGTGAAGCGGGCAAAAAATAAACCAAAACAAACATGGCGACGCCAAAAGCAGGACTTCAACCTATTTTACTATTAATATGGGCAAGTTTGTCTTTCTAAAACGTGCACATAGAGACGCTTTGTGCATCTGTGCTCTCAACTGGATTGAAGAAAAAGGAGACGTCTCATTCCGCCGTTGTGACACTTCGACCAAGCAGCGTGAAGCTTTTAGTTTTTTGTTCTGATCTCTTTCATCAAGAGCCTTTCCAGATTGATAAATTATTAGAACTCAAGTCAGAGTGCTACACATATCAATCTGGTTACAAGACCATTTGTACTTAAAAAAAACCATACGTTGCTTGAACTGAGAGAAAACATCTCATTCCATTGGTAGATCATTGTAGTTAACACATCTAATCTACTCAAATCAAGAAAATGTGTTTCCAATTCAAGTCATTTAACACATCTATGCATTACTCTTTGCTTTATCTTGTTTGATATGTTGAAATCATCCATAAAACCCGTAAGTCTCCTTGTATTTCTTATTGATACCTTTGGCACTTCTCGCTGTAATTGTATGTCGTGTGCAGCCTCCCACGTGAATTACCCTCTCCAAACCAGGATTAGCCCCACACGACAGCTTCCCGACCACAATTCCTACAGTTTATCATCCAAACGACAACAATAGACATTTATCTATGAGGCTTAACACACCACAACACCACAACATGTCACTTGTCTTGGACTGGGCATAATAACATTGCCGTGGTGATTCAGACGGCCTTGTCTGTGTGTGGGGGAGACAAAAAAAAAAAAAGAAAAAGAAAAGGAGGTCGAGTCTTATCTGAATTATCCGGTGACGAGTTTGAGCTCTCATGAATGAAACAAAAAGGGTATTAGGCACCACAGTCCGATCAATATGGAGCACTGTGGGCAAGTGGCTCTTCACGGGTGCCAAGAACGCAATGGCGTGTGATCAGAAGTCACACAGGGCGAGAAGAAGCTTCGTCTCTGCCTGCTCCATTAGCATGATGTAGGGTCGAATTACAGTGGACTAGAGAGGTACAAGTCAGCTGCAAGTACTCGCAATCAAGATTCAATATGAGACACAATACACTGCATACAGTACAAATATTTAAAACATTTATGTACTGAACATAACAGACATGTATCACTTATTTCAAAAGGCAGAGATATATATTGTTTTTCTGAAACCACAAGAAGTGCCATTTTAATAATTAGTTTAATAATTCAAACAATTCGTATTTAATCAGTTTATTTTCGAAATAAGCAACAGAACAATACATCTACTTTATTATTATTATTTTGTCACAATAATAGTCATGCCTGTTGGTTTCAAATGTTTGCTTCCAGCTACTGATCTGTCTCCAAGTGGTTTGGATATTCAGGAAAATGCAGTTACTTTCTCTAAAAAAAACTAAAAAAAACGAGTGTTTCTTGGGGGTCGAGTTGAAAGCACATACTGTACGTCAGGGTCCATGTGCAGCGGGCCGCAGGGGGCCGCAGCGGCGTGAGCGCCATTGCAGCTTGGGGCGGGCAATATGAAAAACAAACATTAACTACGATTGCCTTCATATTGATCGATCTCAATTTTCAATTAAATTTCATCTTTTCAAAAACAATATAAAAATGGCTTTTAGTAACGACTTGATGAACTTTCACTGTACAGACTTTTACTCTGTGCCATTTTATATCAAAAATAATCAAATCTCTTTTAGACCTCTGCTCTAAACCACATGTTTTTACTGACAGAATTGGCTGTGGCCGTCTCGATTCAAAAAACCCAAAACATATAATTGATCAATTTATCGATCCTTCAATGAATTGCCCAGCCGTAATTGCGGTTCAGAGAATTTGCCGAATGTCCTTTCCTTGTCTCGACGCTGCAGAGTCCTGTCCAGCTTTCAAGACCTGGCTTCTGGCTTTGAAAGCTTTATTTGACAGGACAGCTACAATGTGGACTGAAAAGAGAGCGGGCAGAGACATTTGGCAAATAAACCACGCCACCACCGGCCAGCACGCCAATCTCTTTTCTACTGATCTGGACTTGGTGTAAAAGATTGAATTCCCAAGGAACATTTCTACTTTCCAGGGCAAAAGATAAAATGTTAAACAAGTCGCACAATAAACTATCTAGACCAGGGCTATTCAACTTAAGGCCCGGGGGCCAGATCAGGCCCGCCAAACGATCTGATCCGGCCCATCTTCCAAATAGTATTTCTTCTTTTTCCTTCTTGTTTTCTGGTTTAATTCTGGCTTCGTACTAGTTTAAACCTGGTTCGCTGGTTTTGCTGACTTATTCCTTATTTAATTCTGCTTTAGACCTGGTTTAGACCCGATTTAGATCTGGTTTGATTCTGGGTTAGTCTTGGTTCCGACCTTGTTAGTAGCCTATCAGGTCCAGAGGCCACGCCCCCCCCGGGAAATCTGGCCCTGATCTAGACTATGGAATGAGACATATCAATGGTCGAAGACTCCATTGTGGTCTGTAGTTCCGGTCGCCCCCTGCTGGAACCTGTCACAACTCTTTTTAATGAAACATGATTGTTCGTCTGAAAGTACAGGCGCTACATTTGATTCTGAGCTACTTTTCTCTTTTCCTCTCGCTCAGCTCTTTCACAAAAGGCTCAAATAGAGTGTGTTGAGGTGTATTTGCACATTTATGACTGATTTCATTCTTACACTCGGAGTACAATGCTTTGTCAGCTCTGCCATAAGCACTCCTACTGTTGACTCTTCAAATCTGCCGAGGGGAAAGTGTGCAAGCTTCGGTCTGGATTCCCACAAGGGACATTTGTGTGGATCGGGTGTGTGAATGGCTGGTGGCGGTCGCGGGGAAGGGGGGGGGGCAGATGGCGCAGATTGGCAGCCAATAATAGCTTACCACCACCATGTGCGGCGTGACTAAATACAATGTCAAGCGTCTTTGAGAGTCTAGAAAAGCTCTATGCATTATTATTACTACTTATTACTAATACTAAACATTCACTAACCTGACCTGTAACCTGGTGTTGTGGAGTTGCCTGCTTTTCCAACATCCCCCCCCCCCCCCCCAATCACAAAAGGTGCATAGTGTAGCTTTAATTTTGTCACGAGGGGACGTCGCTTGAATTGACATTTGAACGCGTTTCAGTTGGAAATCCTGCTCTTCGAACGGTTCAAATTGACCAGGATAAAGACTGAAAATTGGCGCCGTGCTTGCCTCAAAACAAGTGACTGAAGATGTCGCCAATTATGCTTTCCTGCCATTGTTAAACACCAGATTAAGGACCAATTTGCCACTTAATCTTGATCACGTTTACTTTTATAATTTGCTATAATTAGGTAAAAAAAAAACACACACACACACACACAAAAAAAAAAAAAAAACACAAAAAACCCACACGTTTTTATCGCCACTAATGCATGTAAACTTCAGTGTCACTAAAGAGTATTTCTGCACTTCTAGACTTGATAATTAAACCTACTATATGTCACATAATGGGATGTTATTCAAGTCATGCCTAATCAAAGTTTATTCACAACAATTACATTTCACTCTTTGACCTTCTTACTAATGTCGCTAAGTAGTTTCTCCTGTCTTGTCTTGCCAATTATCTTGCTAAGTGAAATTGCAAGTCGGAGACATTGCTAAATTAAGAATTCAAAACAAGAAAGAGAGGGGGGGGGGAGTGTTTTTGTGGCTGTTTTGGTATATTATACGTGTGACAGGGACAAGAGGGAACTGAAATAATAAGAGTAGAACGATGTAACATGCCCGTTCTGTTCAACTTATTTCAGAATGTGCCGTCAAATCAAATGGCTCATTTTTCACTTCAAATTGTAAGAGAACTGTAGCTCTCGTGCACCGTGAATAAAACGACGAGGGGAAATCTAAAGCGGTCCAAAACGTGCACATTATTCCATTTGTGCTTGCGATAATTGTGGGAAGAAACATCCCGATATAACGATTAGTCACAATTACTGACGCATACAAAGCAAAACAAAAAGTGACCTCCTTCATTTTCTTTCTAATACATGACTGTAATAATAATGTGACCAGCTTTATGAAATCAAACCTCCTGAATGCCACATAAAACTCACTATACATTTAGGTGTACTTTTTGGGGTCCGGATTGAATAGACACAATTTTGCTTCTAAAATAGTCACGATTATTAGTTTTTAGTTAAATAATCATGATAATTGATTGACAGAATAATCCCTGACATCCCTAATTGAAGGAATTGCTCCTACAACTACTACTAATACTACTAGCAATACTACTACAGTTGCCGCTACTTTGTCAATGTACTTGTAACTTTAATGGACTGTAAAGCACTTCATGTGTCCAAACTGGGATCTGCATATACGTTAGCCTTGCCCAATGTTTCTGTTTAAGATAATTAACGTGCATTTATTAAATATTTGGGTTTGGAACAAAATCTTAATATGATCGGAACTTGTTTATTTTGAATTCAATGCATAATTGTATCCGTTTATCTACTATACTTTTGTCACTTCCAAAATGCCGTCCGAGCATCCTAAGTACTCACCGCGATGAGTTTCTAAGCACTTTTTACAACTCTCTAAAGCCAGAGCGAGGCACAGTGAAGCTAATAACAACTGTCCTGCACTTCCTGCTTCTCGGAGAAAAATCTGATGCAGAGAGCCCCTCTGCACTTCGGACAAAACAGGGTCTTAAGTTTTTATCAATGAACTGAACAGTTATGCAGAATAATTAGGATCAAAAACTATATTTTTACTCATTTATTACAACACGCCTTGATTCCTGCAGCTCTCTTTATTTTGGTCTCGATCTGCCCTCTCTTAAACACTTGTAGTTAGTGAAAAATGTGGCGTCCCGGCTGCTCACAGGTACAAGGCGTGGCCATCACATGACTCCAGTCCTGGCCTCGCTGCACTGGCTTCCAGTTCCAGAAAATCCTATTTAAATGTTGCTCACGGTTTTTAAGTCCTTAAATGGTCCGGCTCCCTGTTATTTGCAGGAGTTATTGTCCCACCATGTTCCTGCTCGTACCATGTGGTCCAGCTCTCAGCTCCTCCTGGATGTGCCCAGGTCAAAGTTGAAAAGCAGAGGGGCTCGAGCTTTATGTGTGTCGGGGCCCAGGCTCTGGAACAGCCGCGCGCTAGGGCCGCGCGCTAGGGCCGCGCGCTAGGGCCGCGCGCTAGGGCGCGCGCTAGGGCCTAGGGCGCGCCAGCGCGCGGCCGCGCGCCAGAGCCGCGCGCCAGAGCCGCGCGCCAGAGCCGCAGAGCGCCAGAGCCGCGCGCTAGAGCCGCGCGCCTGAGCCGCACGTCAGAGCCGCTGAGACACTAGTGCAATTTGAATCTTTATTCAAAATGTACATTTTCTCCTGAGCTGAGTCATAATTTTAATTAACTTTATGTGTAATTGTTTGTCAATGTACTGCACTTTAAGCTTTTAAAGTTGTAAGTGTGCTTTAGAAATAAACTTTGACATTGACATAAATTTGCTCAACACATCATGTTTAAAAAAAGTAGTATTTAAAATTCTTTTAAAACATGCTTTTTTAAATAATTCACATTTTCCAACAAAATGTGTCGACATTTGGAAAACACCCTTTAAAAAACACACCTCTGTTTGGAACGAGGTATTTAGGCCTCAGGAATGAAACAACAATGAAAACAGCAAGAAATGAAGCCCTTAGGCAACGTGAACGCGACGCTGAAAACTAAATTTGCCGATGGTTTATGGACTTGGAAATGTAATGAGAAGCCCCTCTTTTTACCTGCGATGCAACAATCCAGGGAAAATTCAAAGAGAGTGATTTGTGAGTGCTCGGAAAAGACAAGTTTGAAAACGGTATTAATGAAGCAAAATACAGTTCCGGGTACGAAATTAAATTAGATTGAGCGAAATGTGCCCTTTAAAGCTCACCTCACCTTAGTGTAGAAGTATACTCTGTCTGTGTACTGGCTGGCACAAAACTGCAGTCCCGGGTACACTGGCAGACTGGCATCTTCTTGATCCTTTCTCTCATCTAAAACAAACAAACAAAACAAAACAAAACAAAAAACAACAAAATGAGTACGGTAATATCCGAGTATATATTGTCTTATAATCGAATTGATGGAACGGTGGAGGCTCGGAGACGCTTTAAGATTCATCATTTGCTCATAACATAACATTTGTACCCTTTGTATGCATAAACACGACATATTTGCATGGAGTATTTATGACTGCCAAAGCATTTCATTTCAGCGGAACCGAAATGAAACGTAATTATTGTTGACATTTTCGGGAACAAGTTGGTGCAGCGACGTCGAGTTATTTGTTGAGGTCTGTTAGCCGTGAGTGCACGCTGGAGCACAGAAACACAATAAGCAGGCAGCGGTGCATTTATGATGGACTCCGGATTAGAAACGAACCGACTGATCGCTACGCACATATTTTAAGCATATTGCAGTTCTATACGATTCAATTATCCTCACTGATCTATATTGCGGTGGCTACAAAGTGAACTGCAATAATTAAAGGATAAATAAAAGAAACAATGATCAGCAACCATTATTTATGCAGGCTATTCAGGGGGCAGATACACCAACTGCTTGTCTCGTGGTTTTGTTATCGCGTTTGCCCGGAAAGTTCCGCAGTATGGCATTAAAAACGTACCTTGCATTGCTCTTCATCAACACATTTGTATTCATCGCTTAAAAAAAACAAAAAACAAAACAAAAAGCAAAGCATGCATTGCTACTGTGAACTGGGTTGTCTCTCCACAGATTTGTTCTGTGTCTCCATGGAGATGGATGGATATAATGTCATATTGTGGAACATCCCCCCCCAAACCAGGACTAACCCAGAATAAAAACGGGTATAAAGCAGAATTAAACAAGGACTAAACCGTGATCAAACCAGCTCTAAATTAGTGCTAACCCATAATTAAACTAGTAAATAAGAAAAAAACACTTGGAAGATGGGTCGCGGGCCGGATCAAATCGTTTGGAGGGCCTGATCTGGCCCCCGGGCCTTAAATTGAATAGCCCTGATTTAGTCAATACCATAATCCTAGTAAATGATTGATTCTTACATGTTTTACCCCCTTTATCATTCCGGCAGATTTTTCCTAAAACGCCTGACTAAAACCCAATTAAAGCTGAATCTGTTGCTGAAACATTTTTAGTATAATCAAATGGCTGGACTCTTGAGAAAAAGAAGGGACAGGGGTTAAATGATTGTTAAATGATTGTTAAATGATGATGATATTTGACTTAATAACCGCCCCTTAAAGCCATTTGAAAAAACGGAGCAAAAACTACAGAAATATGGTCATTTTGCAGTATTATTACATCATCAAAGACATTTTTTTCTTTATCGTGCCAATAATGTAATAACCAGCCAATAACGCAACAACTTATTACATTATCTGCAAGACGTTATTCTGTTATTGGCTCACGACACTGCGGGCCGGCTGCACACGGAGCCTGGCACTCGACCACCGGGCAGCACGACCAAGATGTTTTTAATGGTCGAATACATGCTGGAAACAGGATCTACTTTTCCGCCTACGATTCCCGAATTGACGAAGAATAACTGACATTTCTCCTCCCCCCCCCCCAACTTGTTCCTATTCCCTTTCATGTGGACACAGATCACCAGTTGACTTTCATCCTCGTAACATTTAAGCTATTGATCTCATCTCTCCCCAAAACAACCCCACGTGCTCCCATCTCGTTTTGTATCACACCACGAGACAATTTATCTGCCTGCTACCGCCCAATTTATTTCTCACAAGTTCGCTGAAGAAATTGCGTAAAAAACAACAACAAAACTATGGCGAGAGAGAGAGAGAGAGAAAGAGAGTCACCGAACGACGACGGGGGGGAGAGAGAATTGGTGGAGCAAACGGGAGCAGAAGCATTAATGTCAACTTGCTCACGCTGCCAGCAAAGGTCAGGCTGGTGAGAATGAGAGCGCCGCGGCTCGTTTAGACAATGACCTATAACACTGAGATAATACTGGCCTTAAATCAGTGTCCGTGTGAGGCAGTTGTCCGAAAAGGCACAGTTTGTCTTTGGAGCGGAGCGGAGGGACAAGGCGAGTCGAGGGACTGACGCACTAATGGGAGAGGTGCTGCGGGTCTAGGATGTGTTTCAGGCCCCCTCCCCTCTCCATTTCAGGACCACAATTTAAGAAATATACAGGTTTTGCGCGTAACGTTTTTCTGTGGAGGACCTGCCAACTGCTTGTTTCCGTGGAGATGCGATTACTTTCCACGGTATGTTCCGCAGTATGGCAGTATGGCATTAAAACAGAGATCAGTGGAGAGGTGACCGCATAGCCCACTCACTGCAAGGAAAAAAAACACAGACATTACTATCGATGAACAATAACTATGGGATTAAATTATGACTAAAGGTTAAATCGGGACCAACCGAGTCTAAAACCAAGTCTTAATTTAGTTTGTATCAAATCCTGTATCAAGTTAAATCCCAAATTAGGATTAAGCCAGGTCTAACTCAGAACCAATAATAAATAAAGACTAAATCCAACTATGATTAAACCATATCTAAACCAGAACTGAACCAGGATTTATCCACGGCTAAATTGAGTCCAAGTCCGAATGAAACCCAGTCTAACTCAGGACTAAACCAGGACGGAGCGAGATTAAACCAGAACACAAAACATGGTTCTACATTAGGAGTAAAACACGATCAACCAAGACGAGACCAGGACTGCACCAGGTCCATAACGAACATAATTGAAAGCGCCGTTGCAAAGCTCTAATTAGCTTTTTGTCATTATTTCGTGTGGTGGACAGTAACAAGAATCTGTGAAGAGAGGCTCATTAATCACAGAAAATCATTACAATAGTTGTTCATTTTTCTGTCCTTAATTACCACATTTATTGATGCAGTCCAGATCTGACATTCACAGTACTCAAGTATTAAATTGTGTTATTTGGCGATTTTTGCACCCGATAGTCACAAATGTACGTAATGTAATGCAATTTTGGGGTACTTTTTGATATTTTTGGAAGGCGAGGTTTTGGGTTCAACGTTCAAGGCTGTTCGACCCGTTTACCAAGTGTCCCGAAAAAGACCGAGGCAGATCAATGTGCAGTACTTCTAGTTGTAATAGTAGAAATTGTGCCTTAGTTTTCCTATAAACAAATTATTGCATTTATTAAATAAGCAAAGAATGCAGGAAGGAAAACATATACGTCTAAAGTTGGTCTAATTATAAGTTTTAGTTAGTTACAAAAAAGTCGATGGGCTGTTAAAACGCACCACACGAACTGCACATTTGAGTTCTGTGCGAGAAGGATCACACGATGTAAATAAGGTTCATTTACAATCTTTTGAGTTGGCGTTTATGATCAAGAAATGACATTGTCTGAAAAAAAAAGTCTGTATTGTTCCATGTCGTGTAATCCCTCATTCGTCCAGGAGTGTTCCATTGTAGTAAAGGTTCAGTTGTAGTCATCTGGACTCTGTTTTAGAAAAAACGAGACGTTTCAACTCTCATCCAAGAGTCATTCTCAATCAGAGAAACACGTCTGAGAACTCCTGTTTATATCCTACTCTGTGAGAGCCCTGCCCACAGGGCGGGACCTCCTACTAATGGCCCATTGAAACTTAACTGGGATGGGCCTATTGTTCTATTGTTCCCTGCCTCACCATGAGTGCCTATTTAGCATCCGAATGTCCCGGGCGTCTCCATGGTTTCAGCAGACCATTATAAACAACTGGAAGGTTGAATCTTAAACCTCCATTACGATTTAAGGAAGGATTCTCTTTTTTAACAAAGATTGCCTCCTTAACTCCTCTTTCAAACCATCTTTTCTCCTGCTCAGAATCTCCACCTCACTGTCTTCCATAGAGTGGTTTGTGGCTTTAAGATGAAGATGGACAGCACTTTGGGGTCCTGAACTAGCGTGTCTTCTGTGAAACAAGAAGGGCCATTAGTAGGAGGTCCCGCCCTGTGAGTAGGATATAAACAGGAGTTCTCAGACTTGTTTCACTGATTGAGAATGACTCTTGGATGAGTGTCGAAACGTCTCGTTTTTTCTAAAACAGAGTCCAGATGACTACAACTGAATCTTTTTCTACAATGTATTGTTCCATGCGAAAAGGCTTAAAACGCTACATTAGAGAAGGTATAAACGCTCTTTAGAATCCATAAACTAACACAATTCCCTTAAAAAGGTACTTTTCTGGGGATCGTCTACTCGTCTACATTGAAATGTTTTTGGGGTGGGCAGCAGTGACAAAAATGTAGCTCAATATTTGTTTTTGATCATTCCGATGACAAGCTATTATGGCAATCGAAAAAGAGCTAAAACAAAGCCTACACTTTTTTTAAATAAACATTTAAGCGTTGTGTGTTTTCACCTCCAGAGCGCCGCATACACACTGCACTTTACTTACCACTTTGTCCTTTCATTTGTATTTGTTGTTCAGCAGCGTCATGTCACGTATCCATTTTGGCGCACATGTACAAATATGCGCTGCTTGCTCCTGTGAACGGCAGCCTGTCCATAAGCGTGGCCATGGCTGCAGTTTTCAACCCGTAATCAACAGACAAGGAACTTTATTAAGTCGTTTTGGATCAATATTGAGTTTTAAAATGTCCAAAATATAAAAGCTGGATCCACAAGTGCCATAGTAAATAACTATACAGCATACAAAAGCATAATATGTCTTCTTCATTATTCTAATTTTGCATATTCCCAAAACAACAGTTGGGATTGTGATATATTATTCATATTTCAATATATTTCCCAGCTTTATGCCGGTTAATACAATCTGTCATTGGCTGTTGAATTCCAAAGAATGTCCTTTTTATTTCTTCTCTATCTGTGAGAACCATTAAATCAAATATGTTTTTATTTGTACAAGACATTTACAGCTGATGATGTGTTCAGTGGCTGTGTTTTTCCAGGTGGGATTACTCTCATAAGTCTTCTCCTTGACCTATCGTGTCCAGCGCCCGTATCCTTCATTTTTATGTTTGTCATTCTCACCGGTGCAATTTTCAAAAGGCTCTATGGTACACAGTGTTCTGATACTCACTGATGTTGCTGCAGGAGGATTGGGCCACTTTGCAAGACCAATAACAGTTTGAGGACACTAGTAACAAGCACTATCTCAACACAATTCCAGTGGAGTTGGTCCTCAAATGCGCCGACTACAGAGGTCTAAAAATGATGGTTTTTAGAGGGGAAGCGCAAAACTCAAGACTAAAATTGTATTAACCAAAGATATATCCAAGCAAGCATATGTTTAAGTTACGCAGCATGGCATTAATGTATTTATCTCCATGGAGACAAGGAGGTAACAAGTTACAAGTTAGACCTGTGGAAAGGCAAGCTCACGGTGAGAGTGAACGGTTCAGGATATTTTGTTTAGCAATAAAAACATCTGTTACTGACAGATAAGGTGCAGGTGGTGGTTGCAGTATCATTAGTTTCAGTTTTAGGATTGCAATACTGTAAATTAGACCTAAACCGGGACTAAACAAGGTTTAAATAAGGTTTAAAAATTAGGATTCAGAGGTGTCGGATTACAATGTGGTTTTAGTTTGGATTATATCAGATAGTGGCAATTTAGAAGAATGATTGCAACAGGTCTCAACCAGGACTAAGCGAGAACTAAACCAGGACTAAGCAAGAGCTAAACCAGGACTAAGCAAGAGCTAAACCAGGACTAAACAAGAGCTAAACTAAACAGGACTAAGCGAGAGCTAAACCAGGACTAAGCAAGAGCTAAACCACAACTAAACTAAACTAGGACAAGGACTAAACGTGAACTAAGCAAGAACTATACTGAACTAGGACTAAACGTGAACTAAGCAAGAACTATACTAAACTAGGACAAGGACTAAACGTGACTAACTAACAAGAACTAACAAGAACTATACTGAACTAGGAAACGTGAACTAAGCAAGAACTATACTAAACTAGGACAAGGACTAAACGTGAACTAAGCAAGAACTATACTGAACTAGGACTAAACGTGAACTAAGCAAGAACTATACTAAACTAGGACAAGGACTAAACGTGAACTAAGCAAGAACTATACTGAACTAGGACTAAACGTGAACTAAGCAAGAACTATACTAAACTAGGACAAGGACTAAACGTGAACTAAGCAAGAACTATACTGAACTAGGACTAAACGTGAACTAAGCAAGAACTATACTAAACTAGGACAAGGACTAAACGTGAACTAAGCAAGAACTATACTGAAAGGACTAAACTAAGTGAACTATACTAGCAAGAACTACTAAGAACTATATGAACTAGGACTAAACGTGAACTAAGCAAGAACTATACTAAACTAGGACAAGGACTAAACGTGAACTAAGCAAGAACTATACTAAACGTGAACTAAGCAAGAACTATACTAAACGTGAACTAAGCAAGAACTATACTGAACGAGGACAAGGACTAAACGTGAACTAAGCAAGAACTATACTGAACTAGGACAAGGACTAAACGTGAACTAAGCAAGAACTATACTGAACTAGGACAAGGACTAAACTAAACGTGAACTAAGCAAGAACTATACTAAACGTGAACAAAGCAAGAACTATACTAAACTAGGACAAGGACTAAACGTGAACTAAGCAAGAACTACACTAAACGATACCAGGACTAAGCCAAATCTAAACCAGAAGTATAGGGACTGAGCGATAAAACAAGACCACATGCGCCTGGTGACACTGTGTCTCTCCACGATATTCCAACCCTCCAAACAAACGGCAGTGGCTGGTTTATTAGCTGTAAGCACTTTCTCGCCTGGATCGCCTGTTTGCCGTGCAGGAACGCGATGGCGGCGGCGGCGGAGGCTTTAAGTGGGGCATTTATACGATGGGGGCAATTCATCTTACAAAGCCTGTCTTATTAGCCTGTCACTTACGCGCTATGAGCAGTGGCTTCAAAACAACCCCAGGGAAGAGTGTGCGTTATTTTACCGCGAGAGAGCGACAACACAGCCTAATTGGACTGAGTCATCTCATCTTCTGCACAAGGATCGAAACTAAAGATGGGAGGAGAAAATATCGGTGATTTTCTTGAACAAAGATGTTTTAAACAGTTTGTAAAAAGTAGCTGGACAGTAGTAATAAGGACATTAAAAAAATAAATAAGATCACTGGAATACCTTTGAAATTTGAGCCATTTGTCTATTGGATTGGACCACACAGAAAGACAAAAATGTATTCTATATTTTACAACAAATTTAAGCCACTACATTGGTTTACTGGTTCAAATTTAGAAGTGGCAATGTGATTGAAAGTATACGTATTTTATCAACTGGTGTAAAGGAAGCACTATAACACTATAACGGTCCATCACCTACTTTCATCCATGATATTATTGCTTTGCTTGGGATGTTCCATATTGTGGCATTAAACATGTCTATCTTACATTTAGTCATATATTGGTGGATTTATACCATGTAGGGCTGGGCAATATGGTGATAAAAATGTATCGTGATCTCATTCTCATCCATGTGACCCTTTGCTATTTTGGTGAAATCTTAATAGTGAAATATGATTCACTATATCGCCGTTTAATGCAGCCACTTAATCCTACCCACTCCTCCTATTGGTCAGCCTCTAAGGCTCTGAGTGAGCGACATCTGAATTTAACCAAGCACAGTGAAGAGTGAACTTTCAGAAGCAGCAGATTACTTTATTTACTTGGTAAAAGCAATAGAAAAAATACAACATGTGTAAATCGTGAGCTGGCTCCAAGAAAACTTCATATCGCCCAAAGCATTCTTACTGTGAGTGGGGTCGCCTCTCCTCAGATCTGACTTGTAACTTGGCCTGGCGGCTTGGATGCATGAGGATAAATAAGTTTAATGCCATACTGTGGAATCAGATGCCAAACCACACGAGCCAGATTGTACTTCCCATGTTCTGATTCATCACTAAGTCAGGACTAAACTAGAGGTGAACCAGGTCTAAACCAAGTCTAAATCACACATGATCACTGCAGACAGGAAACACCCCAACTGTCAGTTGTCATAATATTTTGGCTGATCTCACATAGTTTAACCCAGAGCTTCTCAAAGTGGGGGGCGCAGAGCTGTGCCAAGGGGGGCGCGAGACGTTTGGGGAAATGTGCGCACAGACGTGCTTTGAGCTACAGAAAAGCGCCCAGTGCCAACACAGGGTTAATCTTAAAATACGAGAGAGCTGTGGAGGAGTGGGTCAGCCTGCCTCTGTGCCCCCTTACACACATTTGCGCGGATACATTTTTTATCTCCTACGGGGGGCGCGCCAGAAAAAGTTTGAGAAGCTCTGGTTTAACCCATGTGTCTAAAGGCTAAATTCTGCATGTAGCTTGTTCTTACTTTGCTACTTAGACCCATCAGTCTCTAGCAGCGTGGGTTTAATTCACATCACCGCGGTTGTCCAATAAAAGTGACCTATGGGGTCAGGAGAGGCTCAGTAATGATTATGCTGTACCTGCGGCCAATAGCGAGGGGGTTTGAGAAGGCAAATGTGGAGCTGTTGGGACGCCCCCGCTCCTTGATTGCAGTGAGATTAGTTTCCCCTCACCGTGGAGACGAGCAATCACTCCTTCTCTGCGTCCAGCTCTGCTCCATTCATACACAGGTCGGCAGAGGGAGATGGAAAAACTTGGGGTTTAAAATACTTAATAGTCAAGGTGGATGCAACAATGTGGTGTGCAGAATATTGTGAAAAGATGCATTGTAGAGGGTTTGCACCTGCTCGTCTCGAATGTCATGTTATTGCTTTGCCTGGAAGTTAAAAGGTCTGTGGAGAGACAAGCCTACTCAGAGCCCCCCTAGCATGGCAAATACACCCCCAAATATTTTGTCTCTTTTTTGTTGGATATCCAATCTCTCCTAAGCTATGTAAACATAGAAAGGGGTGGGGGCGCGCTCTCCACTGTGAAAAGGGTCTAAATACCACCTCCAAACCCCTCCACACCGCATTCAAACACAGGTATACGCAGTGAAGTGTCTTGCTCAAGGAAGCGTCATCAACATGGGCGAGCGAGAGTTGGGATCAAACCTCTACCTTCTGTGTTTGCGGGAGAATGCGTGATCAACTGCACACGCAAAGGATGGCCAAGGAGGACAGGCCAAGATGCAATGAACAAAAATGAAAACAGATGTATAGGAAGATATTAGCAGTTGCCATAGAAACCGCCCGGCGGACTTCGTGGGGTCCAAAATGGCGTCCGGCTGTGAGTCTTTAGAGGTGCCATTTGTGATCGGCAGCGCTGCTTTTATCTCTCCGCTCCGGTCGGCTTAAAAAGAGTGTTTTCGAAAGGAGAAGTGTGTTAACCTTTGATTTTTTTGTCTGTTTTTTTGAAGCTAGAAAGCACGGCAGGAGGTAACAGCATTGGTTTGTTTGGGTTGCATTCAGGAACGCTGGGAATTTCGGGCGTCCGCTGGCACTAATAGATGTCAGAGGTAGATGGCATGCTTCGCTTTGGTTAAGGGAAGTAGAGGGAGAGTTGTTCCACGTTGATCTAAAGATGTTAAAAGCTAATGGGGAGCGATAACCTGCCTGTTAAGAGGTCTAAGAGATTTTTCCTTTTAAGTTAAATGGACCTGAAAACCAGCACTATAAGTCTTGTCTGGGTTTAGATAAAAGTCAAAGGATTTTAATCTCGCTTTTGAGGGAAGTGGTATAATCGTTTAAAAGCATGTGGTGAGAGGAGGGCTCAACTAGTGGGCGGCGATATATCGTGTACAAGATCGTAATAGCCATTTGAAGATATGCCATTAAATAGTTGTGTCTGTAACAAGGAAACGATCAAAAAAGTTGCAAAAGATCTGATGAAAAAGAAATAGACCCTTGCCAGTCCATTCACACTGTACAAGACTTGAACCTCAACCAAGACTTTTACAGTCATGTTTTAACAAATGTACGATGCAAAAATATGAAGGAAATCCCCTCGAAACTTGCAATAATTATGTTTGTCGATAATCACCCTCCTTTAGGCTTATGCCATCTCGGTTACGAAACTTATATTGCTTACAAAGACATCACTTGTCAGTAATATATTAATGGCAAGTGGAAGCTAATGTGTCACTGATCCCACGTGGTTAGAGTTGGCATCCTTGTCCCTATCTCGCAATCAGAGTTGGGGGTAACGCGAACTCAAATGACTTTAGAGTAGCGAAGAACGTAACATGTTAGTTTTGTGCGCCCATAAATAATCTAGTACTCCCCAAATTACTTTTTCAAATGAGTAACGCGTACGTTTTGGTTAGGTCTCATCTCCTCAGCGCAATGTTGTGAGCATGTGCAATGTGCAACTCGTGACTGGGAGTCTTGTTCTCACGGCAAAGAGAAAGAAACTTTCAGATGTACATTTTGAAAAACTCCTTTTCCTTTGTTATGACCACTATTTTGTGCCAAAACAAGTGCGTTCTGTTGTTGTGCGTCGCTGCTATTGTCAATCCACTCATTCCGTTTTAGTGATGTTTTTCATTGTTTGAGGACCGACCTATGCGTGTTTATTGTATGGCATTGTATTGTGGTAATCTGTCAACATAAAGGATGAATAAAGCTCAGTCAAATGCATTTATTTTGCTTGTTTATTTGTTATTTTCATAATTATGTGACTGTGTTCAGCAATGCAAAGGGATTGTCGGCAAACTATATAGGTTGTACGAGCGATCGCTGATGTGGTTTTCTTCTGGGATTTTTGGCTCGCGCCCCCTGGCTGGCAGAAAGTGAGTGCAGCAGGCGAGAGCGAGGTCTGCTTTAAATGTTATCTTCCATTTTATGGCCGAAATTTCTGTTGATTTTGTTTTCTTTAATAGAGCAGGGCTATTCAACTTCATTTTCCTGAGGGCCAGATTTTTCAGACGAGCAAAGCCTCTGGGCCGGTGCACAACACGTCACTGTAACTACTGTAATAGTTGATTCAATAAAATAATTTGTGAGAAATAACAAACAATGCTTTGCAAAATTGCCCTGAACAAGAATTAAATTAGAACTAGACTAGTACCAACCAGGTCTGAAACAGGACTAACTCTGAATCAAAATAGGTCTAAAGCAGAGTTAAACAGGGATTAAACAAAGACCAAACAAGATCTAAACTAGTGCTAACCCAGAATTAAACCAGTAAACAATATATATATATATATATATATATATATATATATATATATATATATATATATATATATATTTTATATTTTTTTTATATTTGGAAGCTGGGTCATGGGCCGGATGAAATCACTTGGAGGGCTTGATTTGGCCCCGGGCCTGATGTTGAATAGCCCTGTAATAGAGCATGTCACCTACACTTTATCTCTCGAACTGTGCCATAAAAGCTCGGAAGAAAAACTTAAATGCTGCAGATAAACGGGCCACTTATGACTGAATGTTAAACGCAGCTCCACATTATCCTCATCTATCGCCAGAGCCACGGCAACTATTATTGTAAGCAAACCAACATCAGGCTTTAACATGTGACCGTGGAACTGTGAGGACATGTTCTGTCTAAAAGCCGTCAGGCTCGGACATAACCTGCTAGTTTGATGTGAAGTGGAGCGGTTTCAAACTTCACACTGTAATGCTGTTATTTTTGTAAGTGCTTTGTATGTTTTAATAATGTTTTAATCTTGACATGATTGAAGGGATAACAGTAGGGCTAAAGTTTAAAGGATATACATTATGCACAATTTACCTTTTTGAGCTTTTAACAATGTTCTAACATTATTCTCTCATCAAAAACATACCTGGAGTTGCATGTAGCTTCCTTCACTCTAGTTTGATGAATCCTGGTTAGAAAGTCCTCTCCCCCTCCGAGCACCAAAAAAAGTCAGTTCACCTCGATAACTGACGTTTTCTCAATCTTTGACGTGGCTCTGACAATCTTCTGTTTTTTCAGTCCATAAATCATCGTTGGACTCGTTCTGTGACTTTTTCCCCGTCTAATCACGATCAGTACAACTGTGTTCTGAGACCAGGAAGTGAGAGGCCAGCTTGAAATGCGATGAAAAATGCTCATCTATACCCTCTGCAGCCAACAGATGGCGCCAAAACTAATTAAGTCAGGAAACAACGGAGATCCAAATGTAATGTTGTTCGTTATAAACTTTTTCTTTTAATTCTAGAACATGAGATGTCAAACTAAAAAGGTATTCAAGAGCATGTTTAAATGCCAAAAACAATACAAAGAATGCATGTCCTTTAGAGTAAAACTAAAAAGATTTTCTTTTATTAGAAAGATGAAAAGAAGATTTAGATGAAAGAAGATATTCTACTGTAACTCTGACCTTAAATGCCTCTTCGCAGAGAGGCAACACCCAGGTCACCAGCCTTACTTCAACTATGCAAGGCCAGCATTTTAGCAGCCCAGCCATTCTTAATATCGCGTGGCGTAATTAGTTCTTTGTAATTAGCGCGATTTATTGCTTTGCGTATCCCTGGGAGACGGCCTTACTGTAACAGAGGTCTTAATTTGCCGTAATACACCCAGTGTAATTGGAAATTTGTTTGGTAGGGGACCTAGGAGAAAATAATAGGAATGGACAACAGGAGAAGCTCATGTTCCAAGGATCGTTTGGTGAAAGAGAGGTTACGCTTATGAAATTAAACACACTAGCCTTATAAATGCTCTGCTAAAATGATGTCTCCGTAGAGGCAAAGGAAGGTTGAAACGATTTGCATATTTATTTTCAGATTTTGGGAGAACGAGGGAAGTTGAATTATATTTGTGACTGAGGTAGCTTGAGGACATGAAGCTTTGAGTGAATCATGGTGTCAAAGTTTTGCAAAAGTTAATTTTTTATAGAGAACCGCTAATCTTGCAAATAAAAATCACAAGAGAAAATGCGTAAGAATGTCACCAAACTATCAAAGCAGAGAGAAAAGGATTAATTGTGCAATAAAAATATGTTATTACTGCTACAAACTTCAAGTATCAAACATCTGCAGTATTTTTTCATTGGACAACAATTAAATCTTTACTGTTTAATATTTCAACAACATCATCAATACTATAACTGCTATTGTGACTACTACTAATACTGTTTCTTCATTATTATTGAACTCAAAGTTGGATTTAGATTGATTCATGTAATCAAAAATGTCAGTTTTCCCCCTACAGCCCTCAGCAGTTTTTGAGATGTTGTTCATTCATGAGCTTTTCTCTCGGAAAATCTGGATTTTGAGGTCACCAATAATAAAATCACTGAGTCCGCTCTTTAACAGCGTTTATTGGAGCGAAGCAGTAAGATTGTATGTTATATAAGTGTTATTATATGTTATGTAAGTGTTATTTGTTTTGGAAAACATTTTGACTTCAGCTGTAATGAATCAAGCAGTAGTGTCAGGCCGTTCTTGTGCAAATCTGTTGTTCTTATGATATGTGACAGGAAACCCCTAAATGTAGTAACGTTTAGTCCAAGCGCTCACATGTATATGATAAATTGACAAATCAGCTGATCCAATGGTTTCGCCCGTCTCCACACAGCAGTGATGTCACGTGTGGAAGTCGGGCAGCAGCTTTTCACCCGAGTGAAGCCTGCCGCTGCGCGGTTGGAGCCGCGCGGTTAGAGCCGCACGGTTAGAGCCGCGCGGTTAGAGCCGCGCGGTTAGAGCCGCGCGGTTAGAGCCGCGCGGTTAGAGCCGCGCGGTTAGAGCCGCGCGGTTAGAGCTGCTGAGACAGTTTAAATCCTTGTTACAAACCTAGCTTTTCTCTCTGGCATTTTAAACACAAACTGAGCTGAGTCTTTATTTTATTATGTGTATTTTAATTGTTTGTATAAATGTATATATGTATTATTGCACTTTTAAAGTTGTAAGAAATAAACATTGATTGATTGATTGACCCAATTTGTTTTTCTGACTCGTGCAAGTGTTCATGTCAATATTTTATCTCAGAAGAACATTTTCCCGCGTTCATGAGGACCCCATGAACGCAGCATTGGGTGCAAATATTTGAAAAAATGAAGTCCGATACATGTACGGTTTTAAAATGTCACATAACCACTTAAAACAAATATTTTAAAAACATGTCCGCTGCTTGCTATTGTGAAACGTCAGCATGAAGGGGGCGGGGCTTATCAGTTCTGCAGCTTTGAACAGAAAGTGAATTGACCCATTTTAAATCAATATTGCATTTAACAATGAACAGATCCTTATAATATAGCTAAATACCAACTACATGAAAAAGAGGATGATATATATCCTTTAAATTTAAATATTCTGCCCATTTCTGTTACAGATTGTTTACTCCTCCTCCTCCTCCTCCTCCTACGCCTCCTCCTACTACTACTACTACTTATTTCAGTATCTCATCTAAACAGCCAATACCTTCCAATAGCAATATGAGTAGTAGTAATAATAATAATGCATAAGCCCCATATGGACTCAGATACATCCCTTATTGGATTGAAGTGATAATATTAAACAGCATTATAGGGCAGGTGACAATGCCCTATTGCCAATTTCACTATATATGAAAAGCAGGTGTTGCAGGTGGGATTACCTTGCGTTTGGTCAGGAGAGCGGCCGTCTTGTTTGTCTTGGAGGTCTTGTTGTTCGTTGCGCATTTCTTCCTCGTCAAGTGTTTTATGGTAATGCTTTGGAAGCTCCGCCCCTTCGCTGTCAGAGAGTGTTATGGGATCGTCTTTGTCTGACGGTGGATGGTCAGGTTTTGGAAATGGATCTGGAGCAACTGTTAGTAAGAAAGAATAAGAAAAACATAGATATTCATTGGCTTTCAACATGTCTAAACTCATTGGTGAGAATACATTTAAAAAAGGACATAATGGAGTAATAAAGAACGTTTTTATCAACTCCGATACGGCACAAAATGAGATGTCTAATCTAGTCCAAACCAAAGAGGGATCTATCACTGAAACAAGAGTAAAAGGGGTCTAAATCAGGACCAAGCCAGGACGAACCTTTTGGCTGAGGCAATCAAAGCAAATTAAAATCTAAACTAGCACTTTTAAACTCTAACGTTTAGAAACTAAAATTATTTATTTATTATACTTATAATTTATTTCACATGAAAAGTTACAATCAGATTCAGAGTCTCCTTTACAGGGGCTCGAACGCTACACGTTTTTAGCGCGAGGGAAAATCAGGGAAAATCAGGGAAAACCCAAATACAGGAGGAACATCACAAACGCCACACAGAAAGGCACCACCAGGTTTGGGAATCTATCTCAGAACCTTCTTGCTGTGGGGCAGGACTCCATCCAAATAACTCCAACTCTAAATCTGATCATAAACAGCAACAAAAAAAACCTATTAACTTGCACCAAATGACATTTAAAAAGCTGCTCTATGGATATTTGGAGGTATCCGCTCACCGTAAGAATGCATATAATTATTTTTTGGAGCTACAAAAACCATACTATCCTTTACGCATTTTTTTCTCCCCTTGAGAACCGGTATCCATCAAGTGAAGAGCGCGACAACTCGACTGCTGACGACAAAGTAAAACTGGATATGACTCATTAGTGCGGTTATTAGGCCTCATAAGTTCTCCTGTGACATCTTTAGAGGCTGCGATTGTGTCAAATGGATTGGCATTTCCGCACGCACAGTAAAACAACTCCTCGCTCTGTAAAGATAATGTACATTTTGCAGTGGCAAGTGTTTAATCTAAACTGAGCAAGGAGGCAGAGGGAGCAGATAAGGAGGAGGCATAAATAGTCCACTAAACACCACTGTCATAGCATTGCTTTCCTATATGTCAGAAGAGACTGGAACAGAACAGAATAACTCATCATTATTTTAGCGATTCGGGTTTATAGATTACCACATATACAGGAGTTAGATACGTTTGTCTTGATGGACGTATTAAATAGGCATAATTATTCATGGTACGCAAAACAGTCAGCATTAATCCTACAGAAAGACACACACACACAGACAGTCAAGATCACTTTTATTTCTAGCTTGAACCAACTAGCTCAAATCCTTACCTTACATTTGCAGTTGGAGCCTGCGAGAGCGCACCTGGTAAACTGCTTTTTCCGGCAACATCATTATCTCCTGCTCGCATTGTTTTGCTAATTACTTGTCTAGTATCGCGTCGCAATCAAACCTAAACAAAATAATTGTCAACAAACGCCGCATCTGTCCTTCCGATTCCAGTCTGGTGCACAGAGGAGGATTCAAAGCAGAACCCGAACAGGGCGTTGAACTGTATTATCCCAACCTTAACTGTATTATCCTAGTAACCATAAAAAAAAGATGACCAAATGTGAAGGAAGTGTAGAATTAAAACACAAAATGAGTTCATAGTTTTACCTGGTGTTCTAATTTTGAAACAACTGTTGATATTGCCCGCATTGTAGACCTCCAATCGGCCCCCCTCCACAACGAGCTCCTATTTAAAATGGTTGAGCAACTGTCATGTTGAAAGCACAAAATGTTAATGCATGCAAGGTTGGCGTTATGTTAAGTGGGTTTCTAATAGCTTGATAGAAAACAGTGCCCCGAGTGGTTTGGGGCAGTAACAATCAATAATAGTTAATAATTCAGTAGGCTATTACATGTGACATACACTGGACTATGACTTAAAGCAAAAGAGCAAAAGTCAAAGCTGTATTATAAGGCAGAGGCCATTTGGAAATCTATTGGTAAAAGCAGTATGTTAGCTCAGCTTTACAGCCAACAACACAGATTTGTAGTACATTGTGAATTGCAAGAAGTAATTCATGCAATACTTTGGACCTTGGGTGGGCGTGTACATTTTCTGAGGAGGACACACCAGCTAGATTCTTCTGCACTATGACATAAACTATCTATTTATCATCGATTTAATATGATAATATATTTTTTTGTACTTGCGTTGGTTGCTCGTCTCCACGGAGATAGAAAGTTTAATGCCATACTGTGAAACATTCCAGTCAATGCAATTCCCATGGAGATAAGCGGGTGGCGTACGCTCCCCCAGACACAGTGTTGAGTCAACAATTCACCTGAGCAGCTTTTCCCTTTACGCAGCCGTTTCTATTGATATTTATTTTCTTTTGCATTACAGACTCCAGTACAAAACCATTACATTATTTCTGCCGTGTTTACATTATCATGGCGCAAATCCGCCACTTGAACATAATTGTGCCCCTCGAGGGTGTCACACGGGCTGGGGTTAGGTCCTGTAGATTTTCCCAGCGCTAACGTCTTCCTCGGCAGCGGACATTTCGACACAAATTGAGCCGTGTGCGACTTGTTAGCAGAAAAGGGGGGAGGGGGAGGGGGGCAGAGAAGGGGTTCGCGTGTCCCCCGACTAGCATGACATTTTCAGGGGTAGCAGTGGCGGCAGTGGCCTTTTGACGAATCCAGCTACATATAGTTGTGTATACAGGGCGAGATCGCTAATTAGCCTGGCCGCGTCCTCTCCGTCTAGCAACTTTTACCGTTTTTCTTTATTACTTTTCAAATATCTTGTTAGAATCACACCTACTGCTCAGCAAATAATAGGAATTTAAATTTAACTCGGAAGTCGGCGAAGGAACATTTACACAAGAACGTGCTAGGCAACAAAGTGACATTCTCAACGCGCTAAAAATAAAGGATTCATGGTGTACTCGACATGCAAAGTAACTAGCAACTCAAATAATGTACTTTTTGCATGTATGTTTTGAAGACGGCGTGAAAGCGGTCACATGGGGACCAATAAAATGCATCAGATTTGCAATTGTCTGGAAATGAATATGGCTCTTTTCTTGCGTTATGCATCCTGCTTCCTTTAACTTAGGGAAGAAGTGGACTGTGTTAGGAATGGCAATCGGATAAAGCAAAACATGCATTGTAAAAAAAAAAATTAAAAAAAAATTATAATGGAAAGGTGGGTTTGTATGCTGCCGTTTCTGTGTCCTTGAGCAAGACACTTCATCCACCTTACTTACGCATGACTGTGTTAGGGCATAGACTTTCTTGATCTACAAAGGGCATTACTTGGAAACAGTATATCATACATTACAATATAAAAAACAACAAAATGGTAATACAATTTTAATCAGTTAAAGTAGCAGTAATGAATGACCTGTGCTTCTCCGGCCCATGGTTTACAGACACTATTGTACACGACCGGTAAGTTGAACCTAAAACCTTCATTTCTGTTTAAAGAGGATTCTCTTTTTCAATAAAAATGGCCTCCTTAACTCCTCCTTCATAGAATCTTCACCTCACTGTCTTCAGAAGAGTGGTTTGTGGCTTTGAGATGAAGATACACGTAGCAATCAGTGATGAGGGAGCTGCCGTCCGCTAACAATAGGATTTACATAGTCCATTACAGGGCTGTTATGGTAACAAAGAAGATTAGTATTCGGGGAAACTTAGAAACTGTACTTTCAAATAGATAAACAGGACAGGCTATAAGAGGCTCCGACGGTGGGCAGGGTTTCTCAGACTAGATCCACAGATTGAAAATGACACTTGGATGAGAGTCGAAACATCTTGTTTTTTTTAAAAAACAGTGTCCAATTGACTACAACGGAATCTTTCCCTACAAAGTTAGAAGTATCATTAAGGCCGATTTGTCTCCTTTACTCATATAAAGCCGGTTACAAAAGCCTAACGCCATTACAAAACACATCTTAATATCCATTGTCATATTCAATAACCGCCTTTTGATTCCTAACACTTTCAGACCTTGAGATTACTGCATCTCATTGCACGCCCTTTAATCAAATTGTGCCACGATTATTCACCTGTGAAGTCCCCGAAGTTGACAGTCTGTTAATGTCGACATAGAAAACCTGATTACCCACGCGACCCCGTTTGACACCCGCTACAACTTCCGCTGTTATGAGAAAGTGCAAGCCTTAAAAGAAATACCTGGAGGACTGCCCACATCGAGTTTTTTTATGTGGGCTGAATCACCAAAGATGGCATGCGTCGTCACAAAAGAGGAAGTAATAATCGTTGACACATTAATTAAAAAATAGGTCTCATCAGTGGACACGGCGCTAAGCTAATTCAATCTGGTGTAATTAATACCAGTTGTTGTGTTGACAAAAGGGCCAGTGCAACTTTACACAGCTAACTTTACTTTGTAATAAATGTAGTTCAATGCACTTGACCTGGAATAACCTGGAATAATGTTGAATAATGGAAAGCAATCACATTCTCAGTATCTCGGCATTCAATGCAGACACAGTAGACAAGTTAAGTGTCTTGCCCAAGTACACAACAGCAGTACACTTCTGTGGGAGATTGGATCTGACCACTTTGCCAACTGAGCCACTGAAATGAGGGGGATTCAAAATCAGTGGACAAACTCTCTGCAATGACTTAACCCTCAGGCTCTTAAAAAAGAACATTTATTCCTCTTCAAGCCATTTTTTGACACAGGTCCTACTTCAATATATCAAACAAAAGAAAAATATGGGTTTTGTTTGTTGATCATTCATGCATTTCCTCTGCATTGATACAAAAAGTGGGTTCATTTTCATTGTTTTACCCTTCGAAACACCTAAAATGTGCCGTATTTCCCATAAAAATGATGCAAAGTGATTTTGGCTGGGTTTAACCTGGAGCTCCCAGACATCCATGTGAAATATGGCCTGTCAGGTTTTTTTAACATGACATGCCATTTTTACACATGCTTAGCATTCCAAACATGCTTAGCATTCCAAAATGTAAAAAATAGATTTTTTTTAAATCAAGTGTAAATGCTGTGAATAAAAGTAGGTGGATTAAATGAAAAATACTAACACTACAACTTCATTGTTCTAGTGTGAATGATTTAAGACATGTAGATTTAAAATGCATAAAAATGAAAAATAAAAAGCCCAAATAAAGTAAAAAATAAAATTAATTATGTGACATACAAAAGATAAAAAATATAAAATAATTAAAAAAATATTACATTATATGGAAAATACAACTTCTATCATCTGGAAAAAAAAGAAAAGGTGGGATCTGTTTTATTTTATTAAGGTGTGTAAACTATTTTTTTTGTGTATTTGCTGCCCCATTACATCCTATCCTGTTCTTTTTTAAACATAATTACCAGACATTCTAAACGCATCACTCCTGGAAGGATTGGACGCCAAACGCAACTTGATTTATTCATCCATAAATACTCAAACTAAGTCAAGATGAAGTTAAACTGATGCATCAAAAAATCCCAAACGACCTTCTTATTTAAAATCAAGCACAGTATTTTTATTGGACTATATCTCCTCTATTATCTCTAAGCATGGTTCCAACCAATTTCAACAGAAGAAATGACAGAAGATTATTGTTGAATTTCCATTATTTTTGATGGCTACAAACACCTCATGGTACAACAGACGGATCATCCTTCTCCTACATCTGCTGCGGCCCGTTTTATTTCACTTCAAGTCTAAATCAATCACAGAATGTCTCAAAACGTCTGCAAAAAAAAAAAAAAAAAAAAAAAAAAAACCACACAAAAAAATAAGAAATCCTTATCTCCAAATCACCGTCAAAAACTGCCACACTGAACGTCAAACGCATTGTTAGCGGCGTTGCTATTGTCACACGCTTTACTTTCTTGGCTGAAAGATTGAAGTGGAGGGATATCGTCGTGAATCAGTTGTTTCTTTTTAGCGGTGGTCGCGTCATTTTCTTTTTTAGCAGGTTGTTCAGATGTGAAGTGGCTGTGAACGCGCAGAGGTGATAGAAATGGCGACGTGTGATTGCTGAATAGTTACCGAGCATCTGCTAAATAAAATGTGATAGCCGAGTTATAATATTGCTGCGTTTGAACTGTGACGTGTCTGTTGTTTGCACAAGTAAGGTGCAAAATATGCTGAGTAGATCTTAGAAGTTGGTCATTGGCATTGACTTTTCTACGCATCTCCGTTTGTTGAAAGAAATATCTAAAAGTTCTGATCCATAAATGTTGAATCTTATAATATCTTCGGGATTGGCGCCACAAACCTGCCTCGTTTTAGTGTTGAAGTCTTTTCAATTGACATTCACGTCTTGGGGATGAGTAATGAGAGGTACATTGATCAAAACAACGGTAAGAAGGTAAACGAAAGTGTGGTGGAACAACGCAATAAACTCCTGGATCACTACCGATAAATCCATTTAGTATTAAGCGTCTTAAAATCTCCATTCGTTTTAACGTTAGGCTGGCAGATTTTGTTTCTACCCTATGCTCAATTGTGAACAAATACTTTCACTTTTGTTCATTTGTGCGGACAGAGACGATGTTCAGCTTTGTGCCAGTCTTTGTTTCATCGCAGAAAAGTCCATCTGACAGCAAATTCTACCATAGAAATTCAGAGCGGTTCTCAGCCTCGTTTTAAAATATATTGAGTCTCTGTGAATAACTCCCGAACACACCACATTCACTCATACTGTAGGTGGGTGAAGTGTCTTGCCCAAGGAAATAACGACAGGTACAGGTTGTAAGGTAGCCACCAGCTAGGAAATTTGGTATAAAACCACATTTAAAAACGGAAAGTTTTGTGACAGCCTATGTGACAAAATGACAAAAATCCCAAAATATCATGCATCTCCTTATGCGCTCTCACACCACACACACACACACACACACACACACGCACGCACACCACACACACACACACACACACACACACACACGCACACACACGCACACACAGCGCACATGTCTTTAGAGCTTCCATTTCCCATTCCCCAAAAATCTAGAACAGTATTTTATTTATAAAAATCAAATTTGAGAAAAGGGGAGTTTTGGTGACACAAGTGCCAAAATCGGTGCAAAAATCTCCACTAAAAATATTATTTCAGAGGATTTTTTGCTTTATTTTCAACATTGCCTTCCAACCGTCAACACTTAATAGACCCATTGATTGACCTCGATTTTTTTGGGATCGGGTCAAAACAACAACCCCTCAATGTCACAGACACACACACACACACACACAACATATCTGTTGCCAGGTACAATCACAGGCTGTCAAAGAAATCAGCTCCAGCAGCTCAACTTTTCACCAACTTTTTGTGCCAGACGTGCGCCTCATATGTAGGCGCCTAGACTCGCTTCCTTCCACACTCCCCCTACCTCCTTGCCTCCTTGCTTCCTCGCTGCCTGACAGGTGCGAATTATTCTGTGTCCTTGTCATCTGCACCACGAGTGAGAGAGAGAGAGAGAGAGAGAGAGAGAGAGAGAGAAAGAGGGTGAGAGAGAGAGAGAGAGGGTGAGGGTGAGAGAGGGTGAGGGGGGGAGAGAGAGAGAGGATGAACAGAGGGGAGAAACACAGAAGAGAAAGATGGAGACATATAGACAAAGGGAGGGAGAGAAAGGGGAACGAGTGAGAGCGAGAGAGGGATTGAGCGAAGACAGAGGGAACGGTATTAAGACGGTGAGGGAGAACGGGAGGGTAGAGAGACGGAGAAATGGGTCGTGAGCATGTAAAAGAAAAAAGAACGAGAGAGTAGGGTAAGAATGATAGAAGGGAGAGCGATGAAGAAATGAGAGAAATGACAAGGTGGAAAGAGAAGAGAGAGGGGTGTAAGGAGAGAGGGAGGTGAGAGAACGGATGGTGGAAGGACAGAGACGAGGAGAGAGGAGAAGAGGGGGAAAAAGGGGGAGAGAAAAGAGGAGAAGGGGAGAGTGTGACGAGAGTGAGACACAGTGGGGGCAGTGCATTGCTATTATAGACTGTGGTCTGCCCTCCTCCATCTTTCTCCATCAGCCGACTCCATCTGTTTGAATCTGAGACGCCGCTCTGAAGTATTATGTCAGCACACTGCGCAGATTCATATTGACAGGCAGCAAAATAAAGCACTGGACCGGCACGGGCCTCGAGAACCTCATTTATACCAAGAAGGAATAGATAAAGATGTTTTTATGGTAGCAAATTTACATTGTGCAGGTTGAATCCGACTGGAATCACAGCAGGAAGGTCCCGGGGTTTGATTACCGGACCAGACGGGGATTAACTTGTTTGCATGTTCTCCTTCTGTGTACTATGGTTTCCCTTAGTAAAGAACAGAGGGCGTGAAACGGACATTTTCAAAAGCAAAGACGTACTGAAGACAGGAAAATGAAGATTACGCAAAACATTTAAAAACGACTGTGAGAGAGGACACGAAAAAACAATTATAAACATGGTTAAAAGCTCTTAAAAATCAATGTTGCGTAATATATCTCCTTAAAATGATGATGTTTCTTGCTATGAAGGCTTTAAATTAGACAGGACAGCTCAAGTTGTAATGGGGATGAGAGGAGGGAGGACATGCAGCAAACTGTCAGAGCCGGGATCGGAACTCACAACGCTGTGGCCTGTTGTATGATCTAGTCTGGTATTCTGGTATGATCAACCATGTGCTGTAGTCCTATAGTGCAAGCCACATTGTTAGCCTGATTACGAGCATTAAGGACTTATCGAATGATGCTACTTAATGATTTGGTGTTAATTTATTTCTCAATTTCAAAGTTAAAACTAATTTATTCAAACCTTTTTTTTTTTTTTACAGATTTAATTGCTAGGTTACAACTCAGGGCAGTAGCTCGGCTGAATACCACCCAACACGTTTCAATGACGTGCCCTCGCGTCGCTTATTCCGACTGCAATCTGTGTTCTTGCCCCCCCATCAGCTTCGACACGCAGGCGCAGGACGAAAAACGGCGGCGTTATGATACCCGGTTCGGTACGCATCCCTATTGTCTCCTGTGCGTGTTTTCTTTCTTACCAGTGGGCCTCGGCGCTTCACAGATCTCACAGTAAGGAAGGAGTCCACTATTGGCGTAAGTGCAGGCTTGACAACTCCACGCTTTGCCCGATTTTTCACTTGTCGCCAATCTTCGAGGAGTTAGACGGGAGACGAGCGGACTTTTAGAGCCAGTGCCCCCCAAAGTCGCCCTCCTCTTTGCCCCACGTCGGGATAGAGGACTCGGGGTCGCCTGCGGAGTCTTAAGCCTCTTCTGTTGTGGGGCAAAATCATCTTCAGGTGCCGCTAGGTGCTCGTCTACATCCAAAATGGCTTCGACAATTGGAGATGTTTTGTTTGATTGTGGTGTCGACCCGTTTCCAAGGCGTTTCCGCTTCTTGTCCTTGCTTGCATTAGGCGAGAAGAAGGTGCGTATATCATGTTGCTTGTCTTTCTCAAACTGTGGAATTAAAAAAATACAGATTCACATATTATGCTTACATTTGTTCTATAACACCAATTATATTACCATAGACTATTCACATAGCAATTACTTCATAGCCGGTAGAAATATCTGCATGCAAAACCTTAGTTAAATACAAACTAGGAAGGAACAACCTGCTGTGAAATAATTACTAGTTTCGGTTGTCAAGGCCACCGAAATCCACCTTTCACTTTCACAATAATGCGAAGGCTAGAGTATAGACAGGATTCTGGTGGCAATAAGAAAAGCGTCGTTTTAGAACATGGAAGTGAACTTTTGTAATACCTTTTCAAAGGTCAATTACGAAACTGAAGTAGATTTATTTTCAATCATACGTGTGTGTATTTAAAAAAATAAAGTCTTGCTAGTCAATCTTGCACTAATTAATTACATGTTTGTAATGCTCAAAATTACCTTTAAATACATTGTTATGCATACCGATGCCTAATTTTAAAGTGTTTGTTCTTATTTTTTATTGTTATATACATGTTTTCTCTCTTTTTAAAAGGAATTATGCACTCAAATAAAAGCACTATGTGTAAGTTTAATGCCATACTGTGGAACATTCCGGATGAAGCAATAACATCTCCACTGAGACAGGCAGGTGGCGCTAAGTAACCTTTGTTTCAAGTGGGTGTCTGGCACTATGTAACCAGAAAGGTTACATAGTGCATTTAATGATGGATTCAGAATCCATCTATTTTGTTCCTGAGAAAAAAAAGATTGGAAAACTCCCCTATCGTCAAATTGTGGTCCAAACTTATTATTTGAAAGCACCACTTCTGGCAAAATGTCTATAAAAAAATCATTAGTCTTTTCACAATACATGGCAGCTCACAACTCAACTCCACAAAAGTGACTGGGACATTTTTCACCCCCCTCTCCTCCTCATCCACCATCGTATATATATATTTTTTCTTTCTTACTTGACAGTAGCAGTCGATCAAACTTACATGAGTGAAGAACACATCCTCGCTGACATTCTTGGAGGTTCCCCCGGGGGGCAGCACCATCTCGCTCGGGGTCCAGGCGCTGGCGAAGTTCAGGAAGTCCCATTTGTCCTTGTCGCCTTCGTGTGCGTTTAAATACTCCTTCCTCCCATTCAGAGTGCTGCCAGTCACTGTCTCCTGGAGGCAAAAGCAGAGGCACAAGCCGTACAGTTAATTCTGCTCTTTAACACTTCCATACGTCAACGTTATTGATCGGACCGGGACAAAAGACTAGGATGAATACACCTTTGGAGTTGAGCTATATTGTATTATTCATTCAGTTCATAAACTTGAAGGTAGTAGATCTACTGTAAGGCCCTTGGACAGATCTGCGTCATTGGCCTCTACGACTCTATTTCTACACATGTGGGGAAGGTGGGCGAAATGTCTTGCCCAAGGACACAACAACCACAACAACAACAACATAATACAACAACAACATACAACAGTACACTGCTCACTTTACTCCACCACTCTGTACACATCCTCGGCTTGTTCATTACGATATTAGGTAAACCAAAAAGAGGCCATCTATTGAATAAGCGCATCTGTTTGTGGTTGCTAGGAGCTGAAACTGTACTGAAAATGATGAAAAATGAGTGGGGAAAAACAAGGATTGGCAACAGTTCTACACCTTTAACCTCAAAGCAGTTTTCTATAGTAGCTCTAACTTTTCCCTGTGGACATATCCCAAAATGAGTCCTCCTGTCCCATCTCTTCTGTCCGCTCTCCGGCTCTGACCTTCTTGTTGAGCATGCCCCACAGCACACTGTCGAAGGTGCCTTTGGCAATGAGGTAGTGCACGTTGACGGAGCAGGTCTGTCCGATGCGGTGCGCCCGGTCCTCCGCCTGCTTCATGTGACCCGGGTTCCAGTAAAGCTCCGCGAAAACCACGTGACTCGCCGCGGTGAAGGTCAGGCCCTGTGGAGGACAACATGGAGTGAGAGATCAATTGCTGGGTTTCAGATGACAACATTGGCCTTGTTAGAGATGGGAGGTGTGTTAAATATTGATACTGTTGATTTGAAGAAAAGAAGTCATCTAATTATGTGATATTTCAAACTCAACCAGGATGTTTACAGGCACGAGAAAGCACTTGTCTGTTTGGGTAAACATTTGTAGCAAAATGTAGTTTTAATATTCCCTGAGACAAAAATTCAAGACACTGTTAATCTTGCCAGCAAGGCTTCTTCTTGTTCCTGTTCCTGTTCTCCCGCTGATTCGTTTGCAGGCCACACCAGTGGTATATTGGGCCAATCGCATGGCAGTTAGAGCCCACACGTGGGACTGGAACCAATCACAGTGCAGCATTGTGGTTTGGGCGGAAGTCAAAACGACCCGAACCAAAACAAACATGGCGGCGCAGACAGCTGCACTTGGGCCTACTTTAGGAGAAATACGTTTTTAAAAAGCGTGCACACACTGGCACTTCGTACATTTGTGGATGAGAAAGAGGACTATGCTCTTCTGAACACTTTCTGAACGCTGGAGTGACGTCTCCGCCAATCAGCATGAATTATTTTATTAACGTCCCGACGGCTTTCGGCGAGAGCCTTCCCAGACTGATTCATGTGAAAAACTCAATTCAGAGTGACACACAGATCAATCTCGCCTGAGCAAGGTTAAGGCACTCACAAAAATGAAAGAAAAAAACGTCTTGAACCTCTTGACACAAAGACACACCAACGCGTTTGGTGTGGCCTTCCTCGAAGAAACACATTTCTGATACAAACAAATAATCTGATTATTGGTATAATTCCAAAATGTAAACAATTGTGTCTAAACCAGGGGTGTCAAACAGAGAGAAGACACCCCTGTCTGGGAGAAGACACCCCTGTGGGCCGCAACCTGCCCCCCGTTTTAATCCGGCCAGTTAGGAACAGAAATAAAAACCTACAGTTCCCAGCTACGCGGCCCTAGGAGCAACTCTGGGGGAAGTATGGCAGCTTGAGCACTATCTTCTGCTTCTTACTACGTCTCTATCAAACAATAGTTAATATTTAATTTCACTTGCAATTTGTTCATCGCTTTTCCTTCTTTTTCTCCCACTTCCCTGACGGGAGTGGAGCAGGCACATCGAGGACCTGTGGATCCAGATGCTCCTCAAAACGGTCTGCCTGGAGGAACGGTCTGCCTGGAGGAACGGTCTGCCTGGAGGAACGGTCTGCCTGGAGGAACGGTCTGCCTGGAGGAACGGTCTGCCTGGAGGAACGGTCTGCCTGGAGAAACGGTCTGCCTGGAGAAACGGTCTGCCTGGAGAAACGGTCTGCCTGGAGGAACGGTCTCTACTCCATATGAACGGTTCTTCATCCGCCTTGAAAAATTGGCTCTCCTGAGTGGGTCCAGCTCCGCCGTGTATCTGCAAATTGAGGCGCGGCCTCCTGTCCGTCCGAGGGAGTTGGATTTCTCCTTCACTGTGGAACTCCTACAGGTTTCTACTTTTTCCCAAAGAGGTTTGGTAGCTTTTCCTGGCTGAGAAGGAGGGTCTAAGGACAGGGGGGCTTGGGACATCTGTCTAAGGACACAGGACGCTGGGACATTTCCAAGTCCCTATGAACACGGTTTATTCTGTTTTTATTCTGTTTTTATTCTGTTTTCCACTGTCGCCCCACGAGTTAACTACTGCTGTGATTTTGGGCGTTACAAAATAAATTACATAAATTGAATTGAATCCGGCCCGCCGAACATATGAACCGCTTACGCTTGATGGACTTTTTCTTTATTTATTCCATTTTGTCCACTATTTTATAAAAGAAAACTCTCAAGCTGCTTGATCTGCTGTACATAAAAATAAAGCTGTAACCCTCTTATTTCCAGTCAAATCAATCATTCTGGGGAGCATCAGGGTCAGTTTGTACTCCAAACCCACAAGTAAAAAATTACACTAAATGAAAAATGAATAGGACATTTAAATCGATTCCGTCTGGACATTTTTGCTTTATCACAAGTCCCAAAAACACATTTTTATTGAATTTACCTTCGGCTTAAAAGAGAATAGTCAAAACCCAAGTCATAAGTCCATGTTCTGTTCCTGCTGCTGCGTGAATATGGACTCTTCACCTGCTGCACATTTGTGCAACAGTGTCCACATAGAATTATTATCAGGCTGTATAAAGCTATTCATTTCTTATAGTTTTTATAGTTTTATTTTTACGTTATGTTCGGACCGGTCTGCGACCCAAAATGATTTTGACACCTCTGGTCTAAACCAATGATTCTAGCTTGAACGAGAGGAAGTCTTGACATACTTCATTTCACCAAGAAGTCAGTGGCTTCACAGTCCACTAACCCATTCCATATGGGTTAGGGTCCATCATTCATTTGAACCCTCTTAAAAAGGTACAGTATGTACTTAGTTTTTAAAAATAAACGACAATCACAACTCGTGTTGCCAGGATACATAAAGGTTTTCCTCCTTCCCAGGACATGGACAGGCCATGTTCAACTCAGAGCCTCCAGAACTCCATGCTCACTGAGCTGCAGAGGCTGCACTAGCACTCAGGACTGGTGCAGGTGCTGGGCTTTAGATGAGGACCACTTGGATCAGAGAGAAGATACATAAGTTAATGTCCAACTGGTTTTAGTCAGTTAAGAACAAACAAGGCAAATGAGAAACTCGTGAGGATCATATTGCCTTCAAACACCATCACGACCAATGTTTTTGTAATTAAAGCAGAACTAAGTAACTTTAACGATAGAGCCCCCCCCGCAGCGCTCTTGTGAAAATACTTTGTCAGAGAACAGACGACAACACTTTTTTTTCTTTCTTTCTCTCTGTATCAAAAAAAGACCGTATAATCACATACAAAAACATTTAACATTTGCTTGTCGACGTCGGCAAATGTCCCGAGGCTGGTTTTCTGCCTAGAGACAGCAGGGGGACACGATGGGCACTTCAACCCCCCCCTAAATACACATGTAACCATCGCATGGACTTACAAAGACGTTTAATCGGGCAGAAATGTTACCCAGCTCTCCCTTAATTAAAAAAACAAAAACAAACATTAGATGATTTGAACTGGTTCGCCATAAAGGATAAATCATTCTACAAACCCTCCCTTTAATCCTACTTGTTGAAATGTCTTTTTGACTTTTGTCTATACCTGTCCTGCTGCTTGGATACTCAGGATGGCCACTCGTGTTGCTGGATCACTCTGAAATTTGTGCACAAGCTGAATTCGTTCTGAAGACGGGACACTTCCATCAATTCGAATATACCCAGCCTGCAAAAGAAAAACAATATACTGTATTGATGCCACAATATTTCCGGTGTGGAACTGCTTCAATGTGTAATATAATATCTTTTGTACGGACATAAATGAACCTGTTTGAATACGCAGCGCGGACATTTCATCATCAAACTGTTTGTTTATAAAAGACGACCCAAAAGCTTTGAGAGGAAGACGCGAAATTGTAGGATTTTATGCCGCGTTCTAACAAAGAACCGCAATGTGCTTTGATTCATTAAGCTTGAACTTGACACTGGCTAATGTACGGTGTGGAGAGAGAGAGCGATCCTTTTGATTCCGAGTCGCAGCCCTGCGGAGCGTTTGTGACCATTGTGAGCGTGATAATGTAGCGGCCGCATTAATATGTAACAGAAGCTGAGCTGTTTGGTGTTGTCAGGGTAACGAAAGGTCAAATAAATGGGAACTGCGTGTCGTCGAGTTCGCGCGAAAAACTGTATCAGTGGAAAATGACACGAAAATAGTTCATGTTATGGCCCTAAATAAAGATTCCCGTCAATGGCTGTTCAGTGGCGGTTAACAAATAAGGTTTGTATTGATTACCACCTGTAGTGTTTACTGTCTAACGCCATTAGCAACTTATATCCAGCCAAGAGATGTCTTAGCATATCATTTGAAGCTTCATTACCCAATTTTCAAAGCGTGAAAGGAGGAAGCAGGTATTTACATCTACCTCACAAAACCAGGCGCTTGCACAGCTTAGCAACTTCTTTTTTTTCAGGAGGGAAGCAGGGCAGACCACCAACACTAACCACTCTTTCTTTTCCAGGTTTGCGATCGATAAAATTGTTTATTTGACGCAGTGGTGCCAAAAAGTGCTGCTTTTATAATATGCTATGGGGGCGGGAATTTAAATTCACTCATCTACAAGACTAAAGTCGGGTACTACTCCACCTTTAACAGAACCATTGATGTAAAAATTAAGATTAAAAGTACGACCATATTTGTTTTGTATCTCAGCTGGAGGATTGGCCTATTGTCAAACGTTTAGAAAATATTATTCAGCGATAAGAAGGTCAAAAAGCTCCAAACAGTAGAGTAAGCTTGTGTGCATTTTTTGTATATTTTGCAGACGTATTTCAATCTAAAAAGGTGTGAAGATAATTAAAACTAAACACAAAAAAGTAAAACTCAAGTGCAAGCCATTTTGAACTTTGTTCCACGGGCACGTTCCACAGCTTGACAACTGTGTGAATCCAACCACTCAGGAAGTAGAGAGACAGCAGAAACATCATGTCGTTTCAAACTCGCTCATCACTTCCTGCTTATTTTAGCTCGACTCTGTTAATTGGTAAGTGTGAATGAGCTGGAGAAGTGCTATAACACGTTGTACCGCTGCAATGCATCTGAGAGACACCTTTTCCGACCTCGGCTATGCTAAAGGCACAAGCGCGCGCACACACACACACACACACACACACACACCCCGTTAACACATAAAATGCTAACACGCAGATTGCCAGCACATACACACAAACACTCAAACTAAACAATCACAGTTTTCCACTTTTTCACAGGTGGCGGGTGCAGAAGCTCAGAAACATTCGCAATGACGTGTGAAACGAGCTTTAGGAGGGTTAGTAAGAAAAAAAGTTTACTTTCAGAGCATCAAAAAACATCGTTGGAGAGAATGATTATGAATAACGCAGTTTTGATCTCCTTTATGTAATAGATATGATGTCCTCCGTGAATGAGGGGCTACGTTCAAACGGTGCACTAAGGTAGTTTATATTCTTAACCATAATTATAACAATAATAGAGCGAAATTATACAATGCAATGAAAAGTCAAATTTGTATTTTTTTATTTTAAACAGACCTGCTTAAAACCACTTTTCAATACAACATAATTAAAGATGCAATAAGTAACTTTTGCCACCGTCTCCATTGAGATGTTATCGTTTTGCCTGGAAGAGTATCGCATTAAAATGTATATCTATGTCATCTGCCTTGCATTTATTCAATTTATTCATTTATTCAAGCAAAAACACATTGAAAACATACATTTTTATTGCAGGTGAGCTCGTCTATCCACAGATCTGACCTGTAATCTGGCCTGGTGGTGTTACACAGATCATTTGAGACAAAGCAAGAACTCCATGCAGAGAAGCAGGTGGCATATCCCCACCAGAAAAGTTACAAAGTGCAACTTTAAACGTGTACACAAAATTTTTTTCTTCAACTCCTACAATTTGACACAATATGAAATGATGATGCTTATGGGCGTCTACATTTGTGAATAGATAAACTTTACTTCCCATTCACAGCTGTCAGTATAAGATGCTCCAACAATAAGCCTGAACAAATATCCAGGAATAGCAGATAGTGATTACATGGATGGGCCAGGTGGGTCTGCGTGGTGAGTTATGAGAATCTAAATATAAATGTACAGACACTATTGCATTGAAGCAGCCTATGGATATTGATCAGAGTTTGAGGCAAAATCCTTTCCTCCTACCGATTATACTGTGCACCTGGATCCTCAAATCCACTTTAGAGCAGATAAGGTTAAGGTACACTTCTTTGGAAAAAGGAGGAACGCACTGTGAGGAAAGTAAGTATTTGAACACCCTGCGCTTTTGCAAGTTCTCCCACTTAGAAAGTATGGAGGGGTCCGAAATGTTCATCGTAGGTGCATTTCCACTGTGAGAGAGAATCTTTTAAAACAGTCCAAAAATCACATTGTATGATTTTTAAATCATTTATTTGTATGTTATTGCTGCAAATAAGTATTCAAACACCGGAGAAAATAAGTGATAATATTTGGTACAGAAGTCTTTGTTTTCTGTTACAGAGGTCAAACTTTGCTCTTGAGCAGGTTTGCACACACTGCAGCTGGGATCTTGGCCCACTCCTCCACACAGATCTTCTCTAAATCTGTCAAGTTTCAGGGCTGTCGTAGAAAAACTTGCTTATCCTGTTTGTGTATTTCGGGTCATTGTCATGTTGGAAGACCCAACCATGACCCATCTTCAATGCTCTGACTGAGGAAAGGAGGTTGTTATCTCCCAATACATGGCCCCATTCATTCTCTCCTTAATACAGTGCAGTCGTCATGTCCCCTGTGCAGAAAACACCCCAAAGCATGATGTTTCCACCCCCATGCTTCACAGTAGGGATGGCGTTCTCGAGATGGTACTCATCCTTCATCGTCCAAACACGACGAGTGGAATTTAGACCCAAATGTTCTATTTTGGTCTCATCTGACCACATGGCAGACTAACAGGTCTTTGAGAGCCAGAATTCTTGCAGGTCAATACTTATTTGCTGCAATAAGATACAAATTATATTATATTTTTTTAGATTCTGTCTCACAGTGGAACTGCACACCTACGATGAACATTTCAGACCTCTCCATAATTTTCAAGTGGAAGAACTTGCAAAATCATATGGTGTTCAAACAGTTACTTTCCTCACTGTATTGCTTCGAAAATGCAACTTTTAATAATCTATTTAAGGTTTAAGTGGAATGAGCCATTTATCGTTTAATCTTATTTCAAGGCAATAGCAATTTTCTTCTTTTTCTTTCTTTTCCAAAATAGCTGTTAATTTAGCTTAAAGTAAAAAAAAAAAAAAAAGTGAACTAGGAATGCAGACGATTTTAACAGTATTAAAAAAATAAACACTGGCACTTTAAAACCAAAGTAATTCTAATAAGAGATACACAAACTGATTCAAATGTCGTAACGTTTTATCAAATGATGAATAGTTAATAGGGTTAGCGGTTTGATTACATTTAATTATACATGCATATTATCTGGCTTTAAATTAAACCTCTATTAATAATGATTCATGTTTTTTGTAATCCATTGAGACCAAAATGAGGTTCAAGCAGTCACAACAGTTCAGATGATGTAGCATTACCTTGGCTTCTATGGCCGCCTCAGTGCAGGCCTGGAGCATGGTCAGGTGGTGCGCGAAAACCAGGAACTTCAGCTGCTCAGCCTCCAGCAACATCTTAATGTAGTCTTTCACCGCTCCCGCCTGGTCACGATCAACAAGAAAAGACACACACACAAAAAAAAAAGACACAAATGAAATCTATCACGAGACACCGCCGCCGCCGCCACCGCCACCACCGCCGCCGCCACCGCACGCGTTGGAGAAATCAGAAAGATCAGGCAAGAAGTCAATTGATCTTGCGGCTTCCTCTACCGTGATCGATTGTCTATTGAATGCGTGGATCCCGGCATGAAAAGGGAGTAAGCAGCAGAGGCGACCGGGCGCATTTGTCAGAGTGGGAGATGGTGAGAGCAAATCGATAAGTCACAAGTTGGAAATATGATTAGTGAGCGAGCCCTTTCTTCTGTTGGACTTTTGATTTTAAGGAAAGCACAGGCGCAAACCGACCTTATAAGTCATCTGCGGATGGCGAGAAGAGACGAGCTCCTGTTTTCATTTGTTTATTTGTGATACATCTGCGGCTGTACGCGTTTTGGAGGTTGTATAATGATCAGCCATAACAATATGACAACGAGAGGATACCATCTACATAAACAAGGTGTCATGAATAATACAAAAATGTGCAAAAAACTCCCACCAAAAACACACAGAGGACAGAGAAACAGCGCAGACAAATCAATGGGCGACGGTCTAGTCGAAGCGCTGTAAATATGAGGTTAAATGAGGCCTCGTCTAGTCCCGGTGTACACCTAGTTGTGGTTTTGACCTAGTTTAGAGCTAGTTATTGCAGCTCTTGAGGAGCGTTTCCTATCTGCAGTGGCCAGTAGCTCTCAAAAGTGGACCAATAAAAACATGGTTTACACACGTGGTCATAATGTTTTGCATGATCTTCGCACGCCTGCTCTAACTTTGCCCGTCTTTTCACTTCCTGACACACAGTACAGGAGGAGCAATAGGAGGAGGTATTTTCAGATTTTCCACCTTTAGCAAAACCCCAAAAGAGGCTATTAGGCCGGTTACCTGTCAAAGTGACAGCTCAAACTACAATTACTGCAAAAAGTAAAAAGTTCACTTTCTCAACTATCGTATCGGAGTTACGAGCTGGCATCTCCTTATGTAACCTGCAGTGACTCTACCTGTTTTAATGTCATAAACATAGTGGACAATGCGATGTCTACAGGATAACATCAAACTAGTAGTTATAAACATGCAAAACTAGAATATAATCGAGTTTATAAAAATACAGAAACGTGCAGTGTGTACTTTCACACAAGGGCATCAACTTACTACAATTGTATGATACATTTTCCAGTCCATTCACATACATGTAACACTTGAACATCAATCAAGAAATCTACTGACACATTTTAACACATTTCTGATGGATTGCAAAAAATATGATCCGGAAAATCACCCAAACTGTGAAGCTTTTTTTTTCCCTTTTGGTCAATATCTTTCAGCACAGATTGTAGGTGTTGGTTAAGTGTCGCCTGCAGGGAGCTGGATCTATCAAGAGGGGAAGGGCGCCATGTGAGGGGCTCGGCGCCATGTGAGGGGCTCATTTCAACGCTCCAGGCCATTATATATATATAAAAATGTGTCCCAAGAACAGCAGCTACTAGTGAGCATCCTGAGGTCTGATTTGGCCTTACTAGACATTTTTGGAGACATCATTTCACAGAGCTGCTCCTACACCAGGCACCCTGACAACCACTCACCAATCACACCCTGCTTTATCTAGCCAAAGCTACTTCAGAATAATATTACTCAAGTAGAAGTAATAGAACTAAATACATTTCTCAACTACTAAAACTACTACACTGAAGAGCAATTAATGCATGTAAGTATTTCATTAAAAGTATGGAGCTGTTATTGTTACTGTCAATCAATTTCATGAACAAATGAGTAGATACTTGTTTTTGTAGAGACCTTGATGCGCAATAATTATACATGGAAACAACTATATTTTAGAACAAATATTATTTACCAGCAACAGTATTATATTTGAAAAACATTGGCATCTGTTACTGTACCTCTATTGTCCGCTAACGGCAGCAAATTTGCAGGTTAACGAAGCAATGAGGTTTTTATTTTGAATATATCTTTTAGAGGCAACAGCAGCTTGTTTGGTCCATAAATGGATTTTTATTTTACATCTTTGGCCTAAATATGCATATATATTTACCCAGTTTTGTAGCATTTTTACATGAATACGATTTTCATTGAATCTGGGACCAAATCATTCAAAAAGGAAGTGTAAAGTCCAAATACTAACAATAGGCTCTGTATCATTTATTACCAATGTTTATATTCAAACTAGATCGTTTTTCTGTAAAAGCTTGAGGCTGAACATATTTATTTATCAAAAGTCTCCAATCCTGTGGCTGTCTTGTGCATCTGCTGCTGCTGTATATCATGTGTTTTGAAGTTCACAACAGGTTGCGAGTCTCTGGGTGCCAGGAGGTTCACGCAGGCTGTTTTTAGTGTATAAAGTAATATGTAAATGTGCAGAGGGTCATTATGCCCTGCACTCACGCGATACTACAGCTTGGCACTACTCTGTGGAAGGACTGACTGGGGCAAGAGCGTTTTCCCATGCCGCTCCTGCAGCTTTGTACGCTCTTCAAATGGACTTGAGGTTGGGAGAATTGGTCTCACATTGGGTTTTTTGAGCGATTAATTTTGTTTTTAAATAAACAAAGAAAGAGAATCCTTAAACGGTCTGTGCTTTTAAATGTAAACTCTCGATGTCAATGGGTTTTTACCTGGTTAAAGACTGTCATAGTCTTGGTTTAGTCCTTGTTCAGTCACAGTCCTGGTGCAGTACTGGTTCAAACCGGCCCACTGCTCACAAAATACATTGTGGAAGTAAAACAGATTCTCTCAGATCAGATTTGATTGTTTTCAAAGTAAACATCACTGACACGTGTGGGAAACTCGCATTGCAGCTGATATTTAATGATTATAACGCCACTCCCGGTTTAACGTCTAAAGGGCCCTTTCTCTGGGATTCCTGGGTCTTTTTGGATCATTTAAAAACTCAGATGGAGCTTAGACCCTTTTCTGTAGCTCTGACTATAAGCAGGGTTCAATCTATTCTTCAAACAGTGCAGACCCGCCCCCTCTGCGCGTGGTCATGTGTGTTCATGCGTTCAGGGCAATCAAAGCAAGCAGTGATTGACCAATAAAATCCCAAATCTAAAAATGACAACTACATTTAAAATTGTTCCGAAATGTATCCAAATAAGCCCATTGCGCAGATACATTTTAGATGGGGGGCACGCCAGAGAAAAAAATTACAATAATCTTAAAATAATATTGCAATTTTGGGTCATAATAATCATAAAATACTTATCATTACAATTATATCACACTAAATATGCAAAACTGTTTACAGCTGAATTTTTTAAATTTTATTTTTTTAAATCAAATGAGTACAAGTCATGTGCTTAAAAGGTGCACTGTGTAACTGTCTCAATGAAGATGTTTTTACTTTGCTTAGAATGTTCCACACTATCACGTTCCACTCTCTGTCTTGCATTATCCCCTCACTGACAAGCAACAATTAAATCAATTATTGCACAAAAAAAAGCAAGAAAAAAATTAATTTGAGAAAACAGAGCCACTATTAAAAAATATGTATTAAAAAAAACCCGAACGAATCTGGCCATTTCGCGTGTTACTCTGGTTTTATACTTCTTTGAAAATGGTGTAGAAATATTCCAAATACAGAGGACAACATTGTGCATTCCTCCCCCGCAATCCTGCCGTCTCTGCACCCATCACACCTGCGCGAGAATGGGGGGGGGGGTAAAACCTCTGCCGTTGCTGGGCCGGTAATTAGCCAACGCGTTTGCTAATATGTGTCAGTGTCATCCTCGCGACCCACCAGCTCTGATCTCCTCTGGGGGGGGGTCCACGTTACTGATGGTTTGGCTTTTTGCGCGCGCATTTTTTTCCCCCTTTCCGTTGAGTTTAATTAGTGCGATACAAACTTCCAGCGTGTGTGAAGTGAACGTGGTGTTAGCTGGCTTTAAAGTCCGGCATCAGAGCTGTCCTCTCTGGGTAATTGGGAGCAGATGCTTGGTGGTTAAGGCAACAAAAATAACCCAAAGATTTTTTCTTTTTTTTTAATTTCCTGGTTGATCGGTGGCCAAAAGCAGGACTGGCAAAGGAGGAGAAGGGTACTAGGAAGAAAGAGGCTATGGCGCAATACACACGGCTGTGAAGAGAGCGTGTATTAAAAAATGGTGGATAATTCTACAAAAATATCTAAAATTGTCAAAAAGAAATGTTGAGAGCATGGACCTCTTCCAAGAGGTCTCGAACTGGCAAATGTGACAACGTAGACATTTGAGTTAAATAGCAAGCAACTCAGAAAATATGACACAGAAATAAGCATACATTTGAGGAATCTAAGCTATAAAATACACTTCACCTAAACAAGGACTGAACCTGGACAAACCCAGGACTAAATGCGTGGATTTAACACGATGAAAAACAGAAGTGGTAAGATTAAACAACCCTAAAGCAGGTCTGAAACAGCACTACGCAGAGGTCTGTTGGCCAACTTTAAGTACATTTGCCAAACAAACTTCAACGTTCACGCTCATCTTTAACGTTACACTTTGCAAATCTATACAGGAAAAATATATTGTTAATGACTCGTCTAGTCCTTGGGCAGACAGGGTGAGAAAGAAAAAAGCACGAACAGAAATGAACGGATGAAAGACTAAATAAAGCTTAAACCTAAACAGGACTAAAGCAGTGGTCTACGTTTACTTATATATATAAATATACACACAAATCTATATCTAAGGCTGTGTTCACACTTGTCCTGCTTTGGTCCTGGTTTGATCCCGATTTCGTCCTGGTGTAGACTTGGCTCGGTCCTGTTCTAGTATCGTTCTAGTCCCAGTTTAGTCCCGATTGTGTGTTTGTTTGTGTGTTTATAAAAGATGAGGGAATGCAAGAATTGGTTTTAGTGTTTAGTCAGTGAGCAGACGGGATTAAGATTTTTTTTAAAAAGAAAAAAAAAGCAGGTTTAGTGTTAGGCTAAAGTGAGCACAAATCCAATCAGGAAACCTCCACAGAGCCGGGGAGTCGTGAGGAGGGAAAGAGCCTCGTCGATGATTGCGTTTGGCGCTTATCTCCGGTCTTAGTTAACCCCGGGGCCAGCCTGCGCACGCTAAAGGGTCCGACGTCTAATTGAGAGGAGGGCCGGCTCTCCAACGCGCCACATAATGAGAGCAGGTTGATATATTTAGATCAATTATTTACTTAAGAATGAGAAGAGCCACTGAGAAAGTGCAACACTGTGGACAGAATGTATAGACCAACATGAATCCCATGAAAGGCAGGAAAAGTACATTTTTACAGTTAGATGCAAAAGGTAGAACTACAATTGAGAGTAAATATGATGCATTAGTTTGCGTCTATGGAGATGGAGAAGTGAATGCCATACTGTGGAACATTCCAGGCAGAGCAAAAACATTTTCATTCACTCGTAAACCAAAAGGTACATTTCCTTTACATTTCTCCCTCAAACATCTGCTATCCCCACCACGGCCCCTCTGACCGGCGACTCCCTCTGATGCACGGATTGCAACACTGCTTATTTTCCTCTCATTAAAATAAAAAATATATAAATGTCTTTAAAACCCAGGGAGGAGAGAGAGAGAGAAGCCGAGTTTCCATAGCAACACCTCGGCGGAGATGCTATTTCGGTTGTAACTTGGAGATAAGGTGTAATCATGCCTTGGCTGGACGCAGCTAAATAATACCACAGTTATAACTCCCCTACTTTGTCTAAGTGCTTCCACTGGTGACGGCACCATTATAGGGCTGTTTCCATGGAGATGATTTTGTATCATATTTATTTCATGTTTTTCCCCCCGAGGTCTTGCTCTTGTTTGTGAAAAGTGGTTTGGTCACAGAGTTCAGAACATCGTGCCCACACTGATAAATCAAATCCAACGAGCTCAAACTGTAATGTTGATTTACAGCAGGTCAACGACATACCAGATGCAAACGAGCTGCAATTAAAAGTACCAACTATCTGCTACTCTTACTTCTTATCACGAACTCGCACTGTACCACGACTACTAAAACATACTCTTAAAAAATGAAAAGTTCCCCGAGCAGCCAAGATTACACACTTCTCGCTTTACGCAGACCCCAGCCCGGAACCGTATTCTGTCTCCAAAAACTTCGACTGACAAGTTGATTCAACCAATGCACGGTCCCTTTGTTTCATAGCAACAATGGCGGCTTACGAATAAAAGGGAAAGAAAAACTTAATACAGAGGATAGAGTTTTCTGAAGAATAGGAATGTCACATTTTATTCACGATTATTACTGAGACTGTGTGAAATCTCATCTGACACATGACTATTTCACAAGTTTGCGACCGGCTTTAGGAAATTGAACTCTCTGAATGACAAAATAAAGGAAATGTGAACAAAAAACAGCAAGATAAAAAAGTACTTTGTATTTAGATATAGTTTGAAACCTAAAACCACTTCATTTTGCGTCTCAAATAGTCACATAGTTCTTACAATTATAGTTTGACCCAAATAATCCCGATTAACGACGAGCCAAATCACGTTCACGTCCCGACTGCAGAATCAACGAGCGACGCACTAAACGCCGTAAACCGTGTAGTATTTCATCCAAGGATATTCACAAATACGCGGCTGTGATCTCTATGGTTACAATACCTGACTGTGAGAGTTCAAAGTTACAAAAGAGGAAGAACCTAATAAACCCCCAAACCCCTCAGTCGAACAGAAAGAACTGCCTCACTCGGACAGTACAACTTCAACACTGCGAAATGAAATTAAAAAAACACACGTATCTCACCAATGATGTATTTATTTGCACCAAAAAATGATTGTTTATTTCAAAAGAGCAAAAAAGTACAAAGTAATTTATTCTAATGACTGAATGATCAAATATAGTAGTGTGAAATATTTGTGCTATTAATACATTTTCTACCTGTACATCATTTAAAAACCTACTTTGACCGCTACTCGTAATACTTCGACGCTCCTTTACCGTTCGGATTGCTAGTAAGAAAATGAATTCAGCTTTATTTTAACTGAAGACAAACGCTGTAGCTATTCAAGAAATGTACTTACATCTTCACATCTTCTGCCATATATAAAGCTTGTAAGCCTTCTTATTGGTGCCACTTGCTTCATCATTCAGACCTCCCCCTCCCTGTGGTGCAGAGCCGTGGGTCCCGCTGGGGAGGCCCGGACACTTTTAGCATCGCTGGCCTAGATCAATGTAAAGTGTCGGACAACAACTTAGAAGAACTTCACTTCAGACGGGAGCGGCCGACAGGGTTTTCTGCTGAAGTTAGCTTGAAGTGATTAGGGTCAGGTAAAAGCCCCCGGGAGAAACCTTAGACATCTTATGTAAAGCAGTGATACATCCCAGTTCTGCTTACTTGCATGTGGTGTCTGGCTATGCTGCTGAATGCGTTAAGAGTTACAGGTCAGGTCTGTGAAGAGGGCGACTCTACTCACAGTAAGAATGCATGTTTTACAAGGTTTAAAAGAAAAGAAAAAAGAAGAGATTAAAGCAATAAAACCACCTGTAATTGTTTAAATGCAAGTTAGACACGTTTGGTACCATACTGTGCCAATCCAGGCAGAGCGATAAGCAGGCAGCGGACCCCCACCAGAGCGGTTCAAACTAATAAAGAATACTGAAAGAAAAAAGGCGACAAATATTTGGTTTGGCAGTTTCAATGGACCAATCTGAGGCAAAACCTGGATTGAACCAATTGTAAACCAAAGTACATTATAATAATAAGTGGATTATAATGAGGAACTACTTCAAGGACAAGACCAGGTCGAAAGCAAGATGAATCAAGGACAAAACTAGAAATAAAAGTATGAAGTATTATGAATGGGTTCCAAGCACTCTTTGGAGTTATCAACATAATTCGTAGGACTTTTGACCACTCAAAGTCTAAAATATTTAGTCTGGAATTGTTAATAGCTGTCGCAACAGTTCAACCTTTGCGCGCATTTTTTTGTTATTACGTTTTTTGTTTTTTTTTTTTATACATTTGAAATCGACCAAGCTTCGTCAAGCCACGATCTTGAATATATGCAACATTTCCAACCACATAAATGTTGGTTGATAATAATACATTCGTTTGATCAATCGTTGTAATTGCTGCACTGTCAAATCAATTCATCTTTGTGTCACGTCAGTACAGTTACAATGCCGCGCCCCGGAGGACGGAAGGTCTACGTTGGGACCACCTGCTCCCTCATTACCTTTGCGATGGCGGTCTGCTTGTACATCTGTGTGACCAGCCCCATGACCTCGGCGAAGGAGTTGTCCGCGGCAACGCCCTTTGACCCCATCCCCTTCATCACGCGTTCCCACTCCGCGAAACTGGACTAAACCACAACTAAACTTGCAACTAAACCAAGACTAAATCTGAACCAAACCAAGACTAAACCAGGACTAAATCTGAAATAAACCAAGACTGAATCAAGACTAAACCAGTAATGAATCAAGACTAAACCAGGACTGAATCAAGACTAAACCAGGACTGAATCAGGACTAAAGACCGACTTAAAAGACTAAACTGGACTAAATCTGAACTAAACAACTAAACCAGGACTAAATTGCAACTAAACACCAGACTAAATCTGAACTAACAAAACAAATGGCTAAACAAGACTAAACCAAGAGAATCAAGACTACCAACTAAATCTGAAATAAACCAAGACTGAATCAAGACTAACCAGTAATGAATCAAGACTAAAACAGGACTGAATCAAAGACTAAACCAGGCTGAATCAAGACTAAACCAGGACTGAATCAGAACTAAATCAAGACTAAACCAGGACTAAATCTGAACTAAATCAAGACTAAACCAGGACTAAATCTGAACTAAATCAAGACTAACCAGGACTATTCTGAACTAACCAAGACTAAACAGGACTAAATCTGAACTAAACCAATACTAACCATGCTAACTGGGTATAAATCGGGCTAACCAAGACTAAACCAGACCAATCAAGACTACCAGGACCGAATAAGACTAACCCAGGACCGAATCAAGACTAACCCAGGACCGGAATCAAGACTAACCCCAGGACCGAATCAAGACTAAAACAGGACCGAATCAAGACTAAACCAGGACCGAACCAAGACTAAACCAGGACTGAATCAAGACTAAACCGGACCGAATCAAGACTAAACCAGGATCAAATCAAGACTAAACCAGGACGAATCAAGACTAAACCCAAACTAAACTGAGGAGAAACGGTACCAAACCGCACAAACCCTGGCTAAACCAACTAAACCAGGTCGAAAACATTCTCCACTAAATTACGGCTTGAACTGCACGCGCCGTAAAAACCTTGCGCAGCATTAGCATTACCACAAAATCACCATTTATAAACCCTATTTTTGCTCTCCTTCGTCCCTTCCTTTCTTCCTGCACTCGTTCATTTGTTCTCCCACTGTTTTTGAGATATAAAGGGCAAAACAATTAATGGTGCGGCATGGTGTCCTACTTTTACTTGGAACGGAGAGAAAAGCCAAAAGAGAAATGTAGCATGGTGAATTCCCAAGGATGCCCTCCCCTCCCCGTACTCCCCCCCCCCCTCTACTTTCTACACTGCAGCTTGTGTTAGGTGGGTCACGCGCGTCGCCCAATTATAGCCCATATGTGACAAGCCGGGGTCGAAGATGGAAAAGCAGGCGGCCCGGGACGATAAATCAAAGAGGCGCCGCATGCTCTCAAGGTGATTGGCCAAGAGTATTTAAAGGCGGGATAGGAGGAGAGGAGGAGGAGGAAGAGGAGGAGGAGAAGGAGGGATACAGCAATAACATATGCCTTCTTCATAAATAAGATGTTTTGAGACATCTAGGTTAAAGGTATTTATCATCAAGCTTGGGCAATTAGCAGCTCTACGCGCAGGCCTCCCCCGGTCGAGACGAGCGTCATTTGTAGTATTTTTAAGTATACACTTGACAAGCAAGAGAGCGGATTTGCATTTTAAAACAATCGGGCTTTAGTTAACAAAAGGCAAGTTCACGGTTTACAAAAGGTTACAAAATCCAAATGACAATAAACTCCTGTTGGTGTGTAATAGGAAATACTACACGGTTAGTAGTAAAAGTACTGTATTGTTGATTGGTTAAATTCTTTTTAAAAAAAATACATCTATTAATTTCAGCGTTTAAACTGTCTCCACTAACATGCACCGCGACTCAAAGCAGCTATTGTTTTTAGCCTCATTTGAGCTCGTCACTGCACAATGTACCAAAAGAGAGCGCGACTTTGCAGGAAAAAGTGAGGAAGTGCTTCTACTTGTCCATACAATGTTTTAAATTTCTGATGGAAGGTCCGCCGCGCGGACCACCTGCTTGTCTCCATGGAGATGTTCTTGCTTTGCCTGGAATGATTCACGGTGTGGCATTAAACGCATCTTGCTTGATGTTATTCAATTAGAAGGGTTGATATTGCGAGTACAAACACCTTGAAAAACATGCGTTGTAACTGTGAACGGGCTGGCCTCTCCACAGATCTGACCTGTAATTTGGCCCGCTTGTCTCCATTTCCTCAAATATTATTATTATTTTTTAAAAAGGCCCCAAAGCACAGACCGACTATCACTGCTTTGCATCTGTTGTGAACTTGTCTAATTAAATTCTCGTTCGACGGCTGCAAATTTCCATCAGATTTAGCACGGTTTTTTTTGGGTTTTTTTTTCCCCGGCGCTGCATATCAAACGGAGCAGAACTGTGAGACATATGGCCACGCTATAGCTTAAAAAGAGTCATGTACGGTGTACGCGGTAGAAGTGAGGCGTGGAGAACGAGAGCGGCGATGTTGTGACACAGGCCTCTGCAGCAGCGTTACGAGAGCACGTTGGACCCACCACTTTCAACGACGTTGCGTGCGGATCAGTTAAATCGACGAATCGCAACGGATCGATTTATGAAGGGGGAAGAAAAAAATAAAAAATCGGCAACTAATCCAGTAATCGAGATGTTATTTGGTCTATGCACGAACCCCAAAGCCTGTCATGAGTGGAGAGAAGAAGTATTACGGACGGAGCTGGAATCACACCAAAGACGCGGAAATGTTGGGTTTTTGATGAGAAATCTGTGCTCCACCTGCAGGACCTTCAGCAACTTCACCAAATGTAGTAAATATCTCATTAACCCTGGCCTTTTGTGAGCTTAAGCAACTGATCAGTTAATTGAAAGAATAATTGCGAGATAATTGTTAGTTGCAGCCTGATTCCGAACCATGCTTTATAAATAAACTTGCCATTCACATTCATATTTTGGTAGGACTAAAGCTAATAGTTCATCTGGGTTCCACCAAGACCACGGCTAATTCAGCACTAGAACTGAACACGGACTAAAACTAGTAAAGGAGCAAGGACACAATCGGAACAAAACCAGGACAGAAAAGCAAAACAAAAAACAAAACAAAACAACAGGAATCAAAGTATAGCTAAATCCAAGTCCATTCAAAATCTATGTTAAACCAGAGCTAAATTGAGCTTAAGCCGGGACGAAAGCAGAACTTAACCAGGACTTACGCGGCAGCAGAGAAAAAGCCTTATTTATGTGGTGCAACGGGGATGACAGCTTGTATTCTCCGACTCGTGGTAGAACATGAAAGCTGCGTCTCCAGCGTTTAGATACATCATTACCATTTCAAACCTCGTCATAGTCAAGGACGCGGCGGTAAATAAACTGCAGCCTATTGAAACTGTGTTTGTTGATTCAGGGTAACGCTTTGCAAAACGACCTAAAAACAATGAAAAAAAATATATAATAAATCAGGAAATATGGCTCACTAATTAGCAAATATTGTGTTACCGTGGCAATGTCACGTAGAAGAGGGACAAAACCAGGAATAAGCCCTTTTTGGCAATGATTAAAAGAAAAAATTGCAGTGAGAATTGGAAAGTTTGATCTTTTAGTTAAGGGGTAAAGACCACTTATTGTGCCCATCTTTTAATAGTAAAGATTTAGTGGACAAACATTGATTAACATAATGATTATAAGTCAGGGCGTACCGTACATAAAAGATACAGTGCCTAAAACAGAATTTCTTTCATATTTCTAAAACGTTTTGCTGTGTCAACACGCCCTTCCGCTGATTAAAATTTTAGCGCAATTATTTTAGTAGGAGAAAAATGGCGGCTAAACGCTCTTCTCCTCCCGCCGCCCCCCCGCAGTGGTATTTGCTGAATGGCTAGACTCATTGACGAAAGGCCAGTGCTTGAAACGTAAAGGGCAGGTGGGGCATAAAAAGTGTCTGGGCGAGAGAGATAAAAGCGCTCGTTCTGCAGTGAAATGAGAGCGGGCGCGAGCAGCGGCCGAAAGCGCGAGGACACCAGAAGGGGGAGCTGTTAGCCAAAGGTGCTAACACGTCGCCCTTTACATGTTGAAGAAGAAGAAATCACACGTAGTTAGTGGTCGGAGATACTGCAATATCTCCAATAAATACTACAGCATGTTCCTGATGTCTGCTGTGCACAACTATTGCTAAACTCTAACGCAACGACATTATCATTTTTCCAATTATATTATTTAATTATTGCCATTTTAAAAGATATGACTAAATCTACATGTACGACAATATATGGTAGCATTGAGATGACACATTTTTACTCTGAATGCATGCATACACACACACACACAAACGCGTACATACAAACACACACACAAACACGTACATACAAACACACACACAAACGCGTACATACAAACACACACACAAACGCGTACATACAAACACACACACACGTACATACAAACACAGACACACACACAAACACGTACATACAAACAAACACACACACACACAAACAAACGCGTACATACAAACACACAGACACACGTACATACAAACACACAGACACACGTACATACAAACACACACACAAACACGTACATACAAACAAACACATGAAAGGACACATGCACACATACAAACACGTACATACAAACACACACACGTAGACACCCCCACACACACACAGACACGCACACAGACACACAAAAACGTACATACAAACACGCACACACACGCGCACACAGACACACACACAAACAAACACACACACACGCACACACACACACAGACACACACAAACACACGCACACACGCACACACGCACACCCCGCCCGCTCTGAAGTTTCTAGACTGTTGTCCCTCTATTTGTCTAATGTCTGTGCTGTTGTCTGTCTTCTTCTTGTCGTCCTCATTATTGTTACTGTTTTGTATTTGTAAGTTTGGAAAAAAATATAATATTATTGTTTTTTTTAATTGATAAAACTGCATAACTTCTGTCCAAAACACATTTTGTCAAAAAAATAAAAAATAAAAATAAAAAAAAATAAAAATCCTACAACTAAATAATATGCAAATTCTAAATATTACAAATATACTAAATATTTCTTAATTAGAACACCTAATATAATTGGCTGACCAACTGTAAAACTATTAACGGTGCAGATTTTGACTACTAGTATTTGGATTTTAAATGCATCTTAAAATGGATACTTTTCATCTATATATATACTACTACTACTACTACTACTACTACTACTACTACTACAAATGCGGTATGTATTTTTCTAGGTTTAAACTGGGAATAGAGTCTGCCAAAGCTGTTATGCCCCTGAATGGTTTGAGTGCTTGTTGTCCATCCTCACAACAATAGCCTCTGCGTTCTCAAAAACACTCCATTCGCGATGACACGTCGGCCTATTCTTCCTCCTCATTACCGAAACAGCAAAAACATAAATTCAAAAGCCTGGCTGGCCACGGACGCCTTTATTGTCTGGGCCGCCAAAGACAAATGATCTCAGCGGTGGAGGTTGCTGGTTCAGCTCGTTGTAGATAAGAGAGGAATAGTAAAAAAAAAAATTTAAAAAAAAAGAGAAAACAAAAAAAAAAAAAGTACAAAATGACGTGAACTTTTTCCCTTGGTCTAATTGGTGCCACTGTGCAGGAACATTGACCATATTTAGTCCTCCAATTAACGCCTCCCTTAACATTTAGCGAGAAAAACCTGCATCATCACTTTTTTTCCCAGCCCTTTTCTTTTTTTCCGTTTCTCTCTCGCTTTTCTTTGTTGTCGTGTCATTTTCGGGACGCTGGCTTTGTGCGTAATTAGCCCGAAAACGAGTTCTTGTGGTGTTTTTCCATTGCACTCCTGCTGCTGCTGCTGCTGCTGCTGATATGATACAAACTCAAGACAAAAGCGCCACAGCGATGGGAGGCCATTGTGGAGATGCGGCTGCGATGGGAGGCCATTGTGGAGATCTGCGGGCTATTCTGATTGGGAGGTGACCGCGCCCGAGAAGTCAAAACCTGCGGAATAATGTGCTTTATTAGATTAAAAGCCAATCTGTTGTCCAAGACGGGCACCTTTTGACTGGTTGTGAAAGAGGGTCGTCTTAAAAAAAAAAAAAAAAAAAAAAGAAATCGATACGGAAGAAATGGGAATCGAAACAACTCATTTGAGAACGTATCGTTATAGAAAAAAATGCCATTACCGGTAATAAAAAGGCCAATTTAAATCTTTCTTTAATAGTTTTGACAAGACATTAAAAACATACATTAAATTAACTACTGTTATTTTTAGTGGGAAATTCCCTCTGTTACGTCAACGTGTTTTAAAACTGGGGGTCCGCACTTTAATCTTGTAAGTAAAATGAAAAAATATATGTTTTTTTTCCCCCGCAGAGAGTTTACTGTAAAAGCCGTTTGTAACCAAATGAGACCACTGCCTCTAATAAGGAAGTATCTTATTTATCTTTTGAAGCCCCAAGTGTATAAGCGCATTTCAATTCTCTTTCTGAAAAAAGTTGTTCTGAAGTCATGCACGCAAAAATTAATGCAAGTGGTGAATATTAACAATAAGTGAAGGTGTTTGTGACAGCAGGAACACGTTTAGATTTAAATACTTGCTATAATACATATAATACATACTATAATAGCTTTAATTCTCATTGAGCATCGTGCCTTTTCCTTGGTCAGGTGAACTTTTACACGATTGTAAAATGCAATGTCATAGTTGGCTTGTCAAAAAACAAAAAAAGTGATTTTTGTGAGTTCACAAACTCAATCCATCTCGATAGACTCCGAGGATTCGTTTGTCGTCTGCGCCAGTGGGAAACGGGCCAATCACACGGCATTGAGAGCCCACAGACGGGACAGGAACCAATCACAGAGCAGCATTGCGATTCGGGCGGAGGTCAAAACAACCCAAACCAAAACATGACAGTGCCGACAGCCGTACTTTGGCCTATTTTAGGAGAAATAGGAACTATTTTGTCTTTCAAAAACGTGCACACAAAAGCACTTACATTTGTGGAGGAGAAAGACGACTGTGCTTTTCTGAACACTGGATTTAACACCATTTAGATGTTTCTGCTTCTTCCGCTGTTGTGACACTTCGACCAATCAGCGTGAAGTTTTTTTTTTTTTTTTTAACATCCCGACAGCTTTCGGCGAGAGCCTTCCCAGATTGATTCATGTGAAGAACTCAATTCAGAGTGAGACACAGATCATTCTGGCATGAGCAGGTTTCCACAAAATAGGCTTTTTCTTGATGAAACTACTATTTTGATGTTTGTCGTTGAAAATTCCATTGTATTTGATAAAAATAAAAGTGTTTATTATTAGTAATGTATGACATTTTAGTATTGAGACACTTAACACAGTATTTTAGTTTACAGAAGGCTCTCCTCATTCTGGAGAACGTCTGCATGCGTGATGATCGTTCAGCTGCAACACAGTATTTAAACCCAACCGATGCAGGGAGCGGCTTCTCATGTCTGAAACAACCGTGTGAAAAGACAAATCCCGTGGTCATGGAAAAGATGTCAGTGTGATTGAGAAGGGTCAAATCATTGGCATCGAGCAGAGAAAACATCTGAGGAGAAGCAGAAAGTAATCTGCAGATCTGAGCCCCAGTGAGAGGGTCTGGAGCTGGAGAAGGCTTTGTGCAGTGGTCTCACTCTCTCACATCATCAACACAAGATCAACTGGGGACAAATAAAGCAACGCTGGATTATTTTAACATTGCAGAAGCTTATTGAAACTATGCCACAGCAAATGTAATCAAAGCTAAAGGCGGTCCTGCCAAATATTAGAGCATTTGCCCGTTTTTTTTCTATGGAGACTTTTTTTTGGGCCAGGCAGTGTAAAATGGCATCTGTAGTTGTGAATGGAGTCTATGGAAATGCTATGGCTATATGATTAACGTGAATGGCAGCCGTACCATCGCGCAGTTCAGTTGTGAATACTCAAATTACTTGCTGATTAGCATACACTCCCGCTCATATAAAACATGCATCCACGGAGAACAGAATACATTTCCAGTGACGTGCCGACTCCTTCATCAGTTTAGAGCTACAGAACCACGCTGTTTCTTGAAATTGGTTTCCTAATGTTTGGCGTATGAGCACACGGGAAGTAATTAATGAAAATACAGGCTGTTGTTTGGCCAATGAAGCGACAAACGGCCCTATCCTTAGCTACGCAACATGCATCTTTTCTGACACATCTAAAGAAGTGGCTAACATTGTATTGTTAACGTACGAGCAGCTGCCTAACAGACGTCGTCCATATAACATAGTCGTTTGTGGACATTTGTCAAGTAGTCGGGGGTGTTTCTGCAAATCTGCAAAAATTAGGCTTCGTTCAAATGAACTTCATTCAAAATCACAGCAGCGTTCATTGACGCCGTTCTCCACTTTTAGTGGTCGCAAAGGTAAATCTGAGCTCAAAAGCGCAAATAAATACTATCATCACTGAAGGTAAACAATTTGGTCTTGGTCAAAATACTGAAATAAATGACTACTGCACATAACTAGCACCAGGAAGTACGATCACATTAGTCCTGTGCTCAGGTCTCTGCACTGCCCCCTGTGGCTCAGAGAATAGACTTCAAAGCAGATCTGCTTGTGTACAAGTCTCTCCATGGCCTAGCACCAAAGTACATCTCGGACATGTTAGTGCCATATGAACCATCTCGGACTCTGAGGACCTCAGGGACCGGCCTCCTGCTGGTGCCCAGAGTCAGGACTAAACATGGGGAATCTGCCTTTCAGTTTTATGCAGCTAAAATCTGGAACAGTCTTCCTGAGGATGTGAGACTCTGGCAATGTTCAAATCTAAACTAAAAACTGTTTTGTTTGGCTGTGCATATGACTGAAATGATTTTCTTTGCACTCTTCTCTTTTATGTCTTGAACCATTTGACGGAGCCTGAAAATGGCACTTTTAAATTAAGATTTTGCGATTTCTGTCTCGTCTTTGTGATTTTAAAGCATTTTTCCCCTGTTGTGTGAACCACTTTGAATTGCCTTGTGTACGAATTGTGCTCTACAAATAAACTTGCCTTTTTGCCTTTAACCAACTACCCATCAACATAAATAAACTATCAACTAACTAAATAAACAACTAAGTCAAATAAACCCAATTGTAAACGATGCACATGAATCCACGGTTGATCAGTGAATCCACCTCTAGCACCTGCCAAATTCTGACCTACCCATTTTAAAAGCTGCAATGTGTGACATTTCGGGTGCGGCGTCGGCCACCTGCTTGTATCCACGGAGAGGTTTGAATTTTTGAATGGCGGCTGTTTTTATTGCTTAGAAACGTCTTGAAATGCACGTGCACTTACTGTGGGTGGGCTTGCCTCGCCGCGGATTTGACCGGTAACTTGGCCTGGTTTCATCGTTCAAGTTAACGCTGTAATGGGGAACATTCTAGGCAAAGTAAAAATTCTCCTGTTCCAGTTACAATCTAATAAAAAAAAAATAATTAAAAAAAACACATGTAACCTTTTCTGAAACATTTGACGTTTTGGTTTATTAATAAAACGCCATTACCGACTCCACCGCAGTTATTTTGAAATGAACTTAACATTAGCCCGAGCCCGGATGAAGTGGCACAGTATATTGCTTTGATTTCTGGCGGCTACAGCTCTAAAATAAATGTCATGTTAGCCGCGTGTGGGCGTGGGCCGCTCGGTTTTTAGCTCGCTCTGAAGTTCTCCCGCCCACGCCGCCTGCCTCTACAAACATGCATGTGATCCGTGTATTCGTTTAGCGGTTCATATTTTAGTCGTCGCTCAAATGTAAATGCTCCTGGATGTGTTTAAAATATGCACTGTGAAATGAATCTAAATTGCGCATCAACTTGCAATTTAAATATATGTTCAAATGATGTGTGTGTATTTTGTGCGGCCACCTTACAGGGCTCCATAAAATGAAACTTGAATTAGTCTGGCTGAAGAGTCACAATTGTGTGTCTTTTTACTGGAGAATGTACATGTTCTAAAATGCTTATTGCTTCAGTTTGTTTGAGGATTTATTGGACAGGACAGTTTAGCGAGAAATTGGAACAAGAGAGGCAAACCGTGGAGAGCCGGCTTCAAACCCACACGATGTTGATATTAGTTTAATATATGGAAATAGTACCTTGCCCTTGCCCGACCTTTGCCCATTTAAAATGCTATTGAATTGTTCTAAAAGCCTCCTACGGACAGGTGTTGAAAATGAGCACTTTAGCTATAAAAAAAATGCTTGGTTCGTCCAAAGTAACTGTTGTCCATATCAAATGAATAAAGAAATAAAGTAGTAGAAGGCATTATCACTACGTAAAAAGCTGGGTACTCGCCTTTATTATTTAATTCTTGGATATGAGCGAGTTTGGTTTTTCCTTCATAGATTAAACGGAGCACTTTGTGACAAAAATCTACATATTTTTACAATTGCAATCCTGGTTTTGGGATGAGAGTTATAACTGCTTCGCCGCATCGTCCGGAAAAGCTGTTTTAAAGCTGTGCACGTGCCCAAATAGTCATGCGTGTTGAGTTTGTGAGCGACAGGAATTTTTTCTTTCTCCGTTCGCAGTTTGAAAATAACGTGAAGTTAAGAGTGTACCTTGGCGGCCTCCTTGGGCAGGTCGAAGGGGATCCTCTGCCTGATTTTGGGGGGCAGCTGCGTCAGGACGTTCTGTTTGAGTCTGCGGATCATGATCTGACTCAGCTGCCTGTGGAGCTCGTCCAGGTTCGAGGCGCCGCGACAGTCCCACTGCCGGCGCTTCCCAAAATACCTGCGCGCAAAAGGAGATACAGCAACACTTAGGCAACAAGAATAGGACATAAAGTAAGGACGCACCAATTTTGTCAATCAATTTAGCAAATATTTAGACAATTTGGGTATTTAACCGCCGATAACGACGCTGTTGAACGCAGAGGAATGTTTAGGGCGTGTGCATCTTCAACAGAGCCGCGACAGTCGTGTTGGACAATATTTCTTTTATTCTTCTGATCACGTTAAAAGGGCTTTTCTGCTGTGATGTGACTGCTTTGCTAGGAATGTTCCGCAGTATGGCATATCTATACATTTCAGAACTACCTGAAATTGGGTAATCTGATTGGATTACAAGAAATCAGATCATATTATCTGAATTTGCTTCACTTTAGAAATCTGACTACCAGGAAAATCATCCCTACCTTATTATTAAATTATACTGGACTACTACTGGAAAGTAAATCACAACAGCGGTGAGATTAGAGTACTCTGGAGATTACATTACCAAGAAATTAGAGTACCAGAGGTGTAAATCTTAAATTAATTTCATATGAATAAATTTACATAGCGCTGCCCGGTGGTGGAGTGGTTAAGGCACAGCACACATATGCCAGGCTCCATGTGCAGCCGGCCGCAGTGTCGTGAGTCCGAATCCCGACTCCGCCTTTTACTGCACGTCCCTCCCTTCTCTCTCATCCCCCATTTCGCTCTCATCTGTCCTGTCTAACAAAGCCTGCGGGCCTAGAAAAAAAGAACACATTTACATAATAAAGTCAGAAATGCTCATTTATGTAGAACACGACCCGGCCAAAGCGGATACAGGAGTCACAAAGCACCCCGCATTTGCACAAACATAAGCGCAGAAAAGTTGCTTACAGTATCTTTAATGTAGTTCACAAAACGTTACCCTTAAATACTCATATTGACCCAAACATTCACACTACTAATGTGATTACGACTGTAAGGGGCTGCTGCCTCTTGCTCATTTCGACAGTAGAAAATTAGAACACAAACATACTTATTTAATGGCTTGGTTGAATAGTTAAACACATTTTCGCATTCCCACTTGGGACATGCCTGGCTCCTCCACCCTCTCTCCTCCATCTCTCCCACTGTGCAGCAGCCGGGGATCTGCTCTTTTTGCTTTAGGGCACTTTGCACAGCGAGAAGCTATTGTCTAAGTCTAGTGTCTTAATGGCTAAGGAAGCGAGTCCACCCGCTAAAAACTCTGCAACTCAAACTTTCACAACTCATCAGCCAAATGGAGTTTAGAATAGAACTGGCTTGCTAAACAAAGCCTGGTTAGCTTCCATGTTGGCTGAGGGCAAACTTAACAAGACTCTGCCAGAATTCTTCACACTCGATTGGTGGTGGATTGTTCGTAATCAAATTTAAGCTTCTAGTCGGCTGACGTTAGGTGTGTATCGGAATGAGCCATAACATTATGACCACAAACAGGTGAAGTGAGGAACAAACGTGCTGGAATAAAATGTATATAAAAAAAGGTGCATTTCTGTAATAAGATCAGCATTCACCTCTTTTAAAAAGGTTAAAGTCTGGTCCTATACTCGAAAGTTTGGTCATAATGTTATGGCCGGATAATTGCGTAAAGCCAATGCTACATGCTGTATATTTCCGTATGCATCTCACACCTCTATTCCCTGCCAATCAAACTGTTATAATACTGAGAGTGTCTCCTTAATGACTGCGGGCTCGTCCCTGACTGAGCACTGGACTTTGATGGACGTCCAAAACAATGTATTTGAAGGGTTTGTTCACACATGTAAGTGATCAGCGCTGGCAAAACTGGCAGCCGAACGGCATTTAACGCTTGGCTTCAGCTTCATCTGGCCGGGGAAAAGAAAACTCCGCACTCAGCACTACAAACAGTAGTCAGGTACAGTCGAATCTCTATCCCGTCAGACTCTCTGAGGAAAATGTGAAATTGAAGCGCAAGGTGACATGTTTTTAGTTTAGAGTTAGACCAACTGTTAGTGTTAGTTCTTCTATGCAAGGTTGATAAGAAAACATTTCAAACTTTTGGAATTCATTGTTTTTCCGGGGAGTAGAGTAGCACTCATTTCTGAGCAAAACAAAATCAAATTTGTGTCTACTGATACAATAAATTAGAGAATGTAACTTAACATTTTAAAAAAGCAGCATGGAGTCATCATCAGGACAAGTTACAGGTCATGTTTTATTTTATGTTTGTTTGTTTTTTGCAATAAATCAACTGTAATCAAAGATATATCTGTTTAATGCTATACAGTGGAACATTCCAGGCAGAGCAAAAAATAAATAAATGACATTTTTACTTCAGTTTCAGTTTAGTTTATTAGGACAATGTGCAGTTTCATTAAAAATATGTCTGCACCAGATTTAGCTTCAAGCTAATTTCCATCTTAGTACTCAACCACTTATTATATTTATCTTTCCAAAGCAATTAATAAAACACTAGAGTCTTTGTCTTTAGATGCGTTCACGTTTGCAAACCCACATCAAAAACTGGACTGAACTTGAACTAAACCCAGAACTAAATCTGGGGCAAGACCAGGACCAAACCAGGACAAGTGTGAACGCAGCCTTAATCCATGCAGACTCTCTGAGGAGAGAGTGAAAAATGAAAATCTAGGTGAGATGTTTTCAGTCTAGCTCATTTTACACACTGCCTTTGGACCAACTGTTGGTGTTGTCGCAATTCATCTTTGTGCGAGTGCTGTGCAGGGATAAATGGAATGCTTTTGCCGTTGTACCTGTAATGGGCGTTGCAGTACTTCTTGGCGTAGTCGGACCACGTGCCGAACCTCTTTGGGTAAAGAGCATCGATCTGCATGAACAGCTGTGGAAAACAAAATCAGATTTTCAAAAAAAAAGGTGCCGTGTTCAATTTTGAGTTGAAAAACTGTTAAGAAAGGGCACGAAGTGGGCGGACCCAACTCTGATGTTGGGGCGGACCCAACTCTGATGTTGAACTACGGTAACTATGACTTTCACCTTTGTTTCTACATGGTTATCGCTTAACAAAATGTATTTTTAAATGCATAGATTATATTTTTCAGTCTTTTACACTTAATTATTATCCTCGCAATTGGTTGATTTCAGATTTGTAATGGATTATAACCCTTTTCCCTCATATATTGGATCAGATAAATTATAAATTGACAAAACCCCCTGCTGGTTCACTGATGGTAAATGCATTTATCACACTGTAGAGTCGGAATACTTATTTTATTATTGGACAACTAACATATCCACACATGGCAGTTTCAATTAAAAAAATAAATACATTCTAGGAAAATCCTCTAATGTTAAACCAATCATTTAAGTTAGTGACTTAGTGACTAAGGAAATAACCCCTTGAACTGACCATAACAAAAAATCCTGCTCAGAATGATCAGATATTTTGGCAATCGAACAAAAATTTTCAAAGATTTTCTAAAGTTTATTTTGGGGTTAAATATTAAGCAAAAGTAAATCAAACTAGCCACGAAACAGCAGAAAAATCCCGTCATACTCTTTGTTTGGAACATCACAATTTATTTATAAACAGCTCTATTTGCAGCAAGAAATTATATAATGTGCTCGATATTCACTTCAAAACAACACTCACAATTGTATCCTTAATTCCATATCTTTCCCAGCAACAGCAAATATTTGTGATGACTTTGTGAACATAAACAAAACTATTCCTGACGAACTTTGTCACGCATATTGAATTAAAAATCAACCTGCTTTGAGGACATAGCACTCGCAGCGGCAAAGGGCTGGTTTAATTTTGGAAACGTCTTTGGTCCCCTATGGCTCCTCACCTTCACGCTGAAACACACTGCACCATCACGTGTCAGTCGATAAACTTCATAATGTGTAGGAGTAAGTGTACTGCGAGACTAAAAACATAGATCACTCCTGAACTATTTCCAACTTCAATTTACTTTGTTGCATGCCATAACTCAAGGCAGCAGAGTCTTCTTTTTGGGCCAAAACAGACACCGTACCTGTTCAAATGATGAGTCTACTGTCAGCATGGGTTACTCAAGGTCTTGTTGTCCTTCGCCTACTTTGTCAGTCTTCTGATTGAGCGGGTGGAAGAGGGAAAGTAATTTGTCTCCCAGCCAATTAATGAGGTTGACCTCGTCAGACTAAGCAATAGAAGCCAAGAAGAATTGGATAGAGAAGTCTTCAAAAGATTTTGATAAAAAATTTCAGATTTTGAGAACCACACATCGACAGAGAATGGACAGCACCTGATTGGCAAGGACATTTCCAAAACAAAGTGCATGCTGATGAAGGGGATAATTCACATCATTATTTGCAGGGCTGAATGGCACGTACAGACGTACCGTGATGGACAACCGTGCACTCATGCATATGTAAGCGGCTATTTGGATTCACAAAAGTACCCAACGCTTGTCTTTGATGAAATCAGAGAAAAGAACCAATAGTAACTGAGGGTACAAACGCAAACTCCAATCAGAAATGCCGGTCTGAGGCCAGTCTGAGGCCAGTCTGAGGCCAGTCTGAGGCCAGTCTGAGGCCAGTCTGAGGCCAGTCTGAGGCCAGTCTGAGGCCAGTCTGAGGCCAGTCTTGAACCATCAACCTCCTTGCCTGTTCCACAACATCTGACTTATTTATTTGATTAAAAAAAATATAAAAAAATATTCATTTTAAACATGGAGTTTAAAGTCTTTCAGAATAGGGCAAGTCTAAAAGCCTGAGCAGTTGAAGTCCTTCAGAACCGGAAACATGCACATTGGGCTAATCCACCACCTGGGTACTAGATCTGAAATGTGCTGAGATGGAGATTTTTCCTGACACGCATGGCGATTAGATTAGAGCTTTATATATATATATATATATATATATATGGTGCAATTCCGCATTTTTAATAGGGATGCACCGATACCAATGCCAATACTGGTATCGTATATCAGCGCCAATCCAGCAGGATCCGGTATCTGATAATGGTCTGGTCTGGGATCTGGTTGGGCCTTTTATTGGATGTTATGACTATTTACTGACATTTTTATTTATTTTTTTACTTTAAGCTGTTCGGTAGAAATAAGGTAACAGTGTTTTGTGTTAGAAAAATATAAATACATATTAGGATCCCTCCCTACACTGGCATGGATTATAATATCAGGTATCGACTGCTGTATATCAAGAAAAGATGGAAATGTGAAGAGTTAAACCGATACACGGACCCCATGTTTGGTTTAAAGCCCCTCACAGGTTTAACCCCAGCAGCATTGAAGGATGGGTCAAATGCACAAGAAGCTGATTGACTGGATGTACATGTCTGGCACGTGTTTAACAGTGCTAATGCAAAACATTGTTAAAATGTAGTTCTGTTCTTTTCATAGGTTAAAATGACAAGAAGCGACTCGATAAAATAACGATATGGAAAAACTTCACCAATCAACCGTCAACCTGTCGCGGCACACTCTCGCCAATCCCCGTGTGATTTGTGGAGTAATGACAGACAATCCACGCACAGCAGGCACAGCGTTTCTATATTCAGACCCTGTTCCAGCGTTTCTCCCTTCACAGGTTTATGGAGGAAGAATATAATAGATGGGTGGAAGTGGGGGCGCGTCACGGACCAGGAGCGCGCTTGCCCTGAACCGCGAGCTAACAGGGTGTCACAGTGCGCCTTATCACGCCAACGCCAACGAGGGAGACGGGCTAAAATGTTTCAGAATGTGTTTTAGTTTGTAGAGAGAGAGAGAGAGAAAGAGAGAGAGAGAGACGGGGAGAGGGAGAAAGGAGGGAAAGAGAATGAGGGAGAATAGAAGGAGTGAAAGAAAGAGGGGGACAAGAGAAAAAAAATTTAGCACATTGACGGAAGAGGGAGCGACAGGGGGGAGGGTGAGAGAGAGCAAAAGGGAGAATAAAGAGAGGATGAGAGAGAGCAAAAGAGAGAATAAAGAGAGGATGAGAGAGAGCAAAAGAGAGAATAAAGAGAGGATGAGAGAGAGCAAAAGGGAGAATAAAGAGAGGATGAGAGAGAGCAAAAGAGAGAATAAAGAGAGGATGAGAGAGAGCGAAAGGGAGAATAAAGAGAGGATGAGAGAGAGCAAAAGAGAGAATAAAGAGAGGATGAGAAGCGAAAGGGGAATAAAGAGAGGATGAGAGAGAGCAAAAGGGAGAGATAAAAGAGGATGAGAGAGAGCAAAAGAGAGAATAAAGAGAGGATGAAAGAGAGCGAAAGAGAGAATAAAGAGAGATAAAGGAGAATAGAGAGAAGAGAGATAAGAGAGAAAAGAGAATAAAGAGGATGAGAGAGAGAAAAGAGAGAATAAAGAGGATGAGAGAGCAAAAAAGAGAATAAAGAGAGGATGAGAGAGCAAAAGGGAGAATAAAGAGAGGATGAGAGAGCAAAAAGGAGAATAAAGAGAGGATGAGAGAGCAAAAGAGAGAAAGAGAGGATGAGAGAGCAAAAGGGAGATAAAGAGAGGTGAGAGAGAGCAAAGAGGAGAATAAAGAGAGGATGAGAGAGCAAAGAGAGAATAAAGAGAGGATGAGAGAGCGAAAGGAGAATAAGAGAGGGATGAGAGAGAGCAAAAGGGAGAATAAAAGAGGATGAGAGAGAGCAAAAGAGAGAATAAAGAGAGGATGAGAGAGCGAAAGGGAGAATAAGAAGAGGATGAGAGAGCGAAAGGGAGAATAAAGAGAGGATGAGAGTCTGAAAGGAGATAGAGAAGAAAAAGAAGGGGGTGAGAGCAAACAAGACAGAGAGGGAAAGTAAGGAGTATGAAGGGGGTGAGAGAGAGACAAAACAAAAGAGAGAAAGAGTGCGAATGTAGCCAGAGTGAAAGTGAGTGATGAGAGAGAGAGAGACACTAGGGTGGTGATGGGTAAGAAAGGGAAAGAGAGAGGGGGGTGAAGAGGGGTGTGGAGAAAGAAGAAACGGAAGAGCGTAACAGAGAGAGAAAAGAGAAAAAAGGAGAGAGGTAGAGAGGGAAGGGAGAGCAAAATGGAGGGGTAAGGGGAAGAGAAGAGAGAAAAGAAGAGGAAAAAACAGTGAGAGAGAGAGAGAAGAGCGAGTGAGAGAAAAAGTGGAGAGATTAAAAAAAAAAAAAAACCAGAAAAAATCTTGCACCGCAGTCAGGCTTTTGCACATTCAAAAACACACCTCTTTATTCTCGCCTCGACTTGAATTCATTTGCGGCAAACTGTCACTTCATTATCATGACGGGGGTAACGAGGTTTTTCACAGCACACTTTTGAGCCCCCGACAGACGCCGATACGTCATCGACACTTTTAAGAACGCGACGAAGACAGAGATTTCACCCAAAACTTTGTACGACGACGCACAACTTTCTGAAGGTGTCGTCACGTGCAAATAAATCATGCTATAGTTTAGTAAGACGGTTGTTCCGCGACAAAACAGACAAAAGCTCAGATGCCGCACATTTATCAAGTATCTGCAAGTACTCGATTTACCACACACTACTACGGTACGTGTAGTTGAGAGCCGCAACCGCTTTTACTTTTGATTCACTTTACCGAGGCTGGGTTCCGTTCAAATGGCCAAATTTACCAACACATAAAAAATAACTGTTTTCTTCTTAAATGAAAAGAACTATTATAAGGTTATAGGATGTTTGTGGTCCACACAGAAGTATAGTTTACTGGTACCTAGTCCGAGCTTTACACGCAAGAAGTGAATTAGTTCGTACTTGGCTATAAACATAGATTCTTCCAAACAAAACTTTCCACTTGACGCATAAGTTTATAAAGCTATTTTAAAGTGCAGGGAGAGGCTGAGACGATGACACTACCCTAAAGCCACAGAGGGAGAACTGGACAGACACAGGATATACACTTCAACTGCTTTCTTTTTTACTTCTGCCAAGCTCCTGACAAAACATTTCCTATACTGCATGCATGTACTGTTTATTTTTCCCCACTATGTATTTTTAAAAAGAGGGTCCTTCCAGAGTTTATTACGTGACATTTAAAGAAAACTTATTGTGCTTTTGTCTGCTATAGTTCTGATCGATGACACTCAACTTAATACAAAAAAACTTGTCAGTTGACTTCGGGGTACTTTACAGTACTTATTGTAGTATATTATAGTACATCACCCTTTGGAGAGTTGCAGATCACGATAGCGAGATACACATATATTTTCATTTGTGTCAAAATGGCAACGCAATGAAGCCAAATTCATATGAACTAAAATAAATACAAACTATGTTGCATTTGTATGAAATGATATGAATTTAAGTATGGGTATTTGGAGAACTTTGGGCTATCGGGCAAACTCTGGCCGATAGGCCACATCGGGCAAACTCTGGCCGATATGCCACAGGGGCAAGTTATAAAGCTTAGAGGATTACTACTTTCGATCATACTACTTTATGATCATGGACTTGGTTGAGGGCTATGTTCAATTAGCCTAAATGGGCCTATAATTACATTCGTAACCAAATTACATAACAATTCAATTGTGAATAACTATCTAATATAAGGGGATGTGGGGCATTTATGTGTAGTTTTCATCTAATTTGGAATTTGAAAACCCAATCTTAAATCACATTTTAAACCAGTGAGTGACAAAAACAAAACTAAAAGTTTAAAAGAATGTTATGAAATCTGATCACTTTGTATTAAATGTAGCACTAACTCGTTCAATGAGTAAAGTAATGTAATTGTCAAAATACAAGCAAAGGTGCAAAGTAAATATAAGAAAAATATAATTTTAGGATGTAACCTTTCCAACAGTTTCTCCTCCTGGTCGTTTAGACCTGCTTCAGTCTGTGTGAGTCCTGGTTTGGATTAGACCTGTTGAAAACATGTTTAGATTGGATTTTGTCCTGGGTTTAAACTTAAGTCCAGCATGAGTTAGACCTGGTTTAGTTCTGGGTTGGTCCAGGTCTGAGCGTGGTCCTGTCGTGTGCTGCTCTCTGTAACAGCCAACTCCTGATATTCTCAAAGGTATTCAGCATTATTTCAACCTTTTTGCTTGTCTTTAAATTAAAACACTGCCGATCTAAACACGGCGCCCTTGTAACATACGTGATTACCCCAGGTCCGCGGGGGCCACGTGGGTGACCCCTTCTCTAGAATACCACCATTTCATCCAGTCTGGATTTAAATACTCTGAACTCAGCGACAAACTCGAGAATAAAAGTTAACTTCAGCACAGATCACACCAGTGACAACATAGGATTTATTTTTTATCAAAGTGTGGAGAAGAGAGAAGATTCACATCCGCTGCCACACACTCTGCGACTGCGGTTGTCAACAACAACCTGCTGGATTATATTCACCACGGACAATCACGTGGACACCCCTAACCCTAACCCTGAAACCAACATTGAATCCGTTTGGAGCGTTTATGATACACTATTCTGCGAGGCTCATCATGACATTCCTGCCCCGGACTGGGTCACTCCAAAAGTCACGGCACAGCTCAAATATCTGAAGACCCCAAACCAAGACTCAAGCTCATGATGCTATCGGCACATGACACAACTGCACATGACACAACTGCACATGACACAACTGTAGCTGCTCTTCAGACTAGCCTGAACTCTACAAGGCGTTTGGAGTCAGGATTAAAAGAAGAGCTGGTATCTGAGACGGCCTCTCTGAGCAGGGCGTGTTGTAAATGTGTCCATTTTGATGCTTTGTTTCATTCACTTTAGTTAGCACTTAGCACATAAAATGCTACAACATTGAAGACATTGCCACTGTTCTCTCATTGACTTCTGTAAAGTGATTATGGTTGTATCCGCGTTTACTGGACTGACATTGACATGTAAACGAGCAGTAAAAAGAGGTGTCAGAATTTACGCAGGCTCATGAATTCACTTCAGGAGTTTGAGTCTATCAAAAAGAATGTTGTGCAAACAAACATTCAGCTTTTAAAATTCACTATGAAGAGGCTGAAACACTTTTTATAATCAGTTGTCACTAAACTATTCATTTGACATGACTAAATACTGGATATCGGCAGTTATATCCACTATCGGCACCTCCAAACCTCCTGTTCGGCATCGGGATCGGAACCCCAAAATCCATATCGGTCAGGCCCTAATTTAAAAAAGGTACACATTGCACTATGTAACTTTTTTCGCCTGCTCTTCTTCATGGAGATGTTATTGATTGAGTGTTCCACAGTATGGCATTAAAATAATAATCTATTTCTATGAAAACAAGGAGGCGACGCCACCAGGCCAATCGGAATCAGATCAGAATCAGAAAGAGTTTATTGCCATTGTCAATGAACAAAATTCACAAACATAGGAACTTGTCTCGGCCTTAAAGGTGCAACATAAAACACTGAGCAATAATAAAACAACATATATTC
>BJKM01000022.1:0-35000 GCA_015082035.1 Chaenogobius annularis | reverse complement strand
AGAGTCTTGCCCAGGGTATGGCCGTGCCTATTGGTGCTTATCTACAAGCTTAAAGGGGGCATTTGATATAGCTGATTTAGCATAATATGTCTTTCCTCATAGTTTACCCAAAGTTGTATTTCGAGTAATTCCTGCATGTTTGAGTTAATCCTGTATTGTCCTGGAACCGAGGCTTGCATACTCACAAAATTCCGATTTTCACCTACCCCCTATTCCCGCCAACATCCTTGTACTTAGTTGTGATTATTTGAAAAATGAAGACTCCCCAGATACAGTTTTAAAATGTCACGTAGCCACTTTGTAAACATGTAAATTACAATCTGCTGCTTTTTTGGTGAAATATCATTATGACGTGGCGGTGCTTATCAGTTCTGCAGTTTTGAACAGGAAGTCAGTGAACATGTTTCTATGACTACCGGTAATCTGTTTTAGATCAATATTTTGGTTTATAATGAACAAAATGTAAAATAATGATTTACTTATGTTATGTCTCCTTTAAGCTGCTGGAGTCTAAATGAGTTGTGTTTCTTATTGACATATTCAGTACTTTCTTGTCTCATATGATCTCGTATGATTTATAACTTTCTAAGGTTTCAATCATTTCTTTTTCTCCTTTGTAGCTGGCAGCAGTCCCTCAGAAAGTCCCAGGAATGTCTCGGCCAGCTCCTCTGCCAACTTCCAATTCGCCCGCAGGTAATAAGGCCAATCATTATAATTAGATTGTATTGTAATAAGAGGCTTAGTGGTTCATATTGTGCTTTTGGAGTGTTGCTTGTTTTGGTAATTGGGATAGTTAGGATTATAAAGGCTGCCAAGTGCTGCAGCCAGCTGGATTCACACAATTTTCCACCTTTTAAATTGCATGCTGGATGTTAAAGATTGACCTAGATAGTTTTGACATTTTTGAATTCTCACACAAAAGTCAAGCATCATATTATATACCACATTTGAGATTAATATATGATTTAAGTTGTAATATCCTCACAAAAATCATATTTTTACTGAACGTGTGTGTCAAAAAACGAATCACTCTCTTGTTATGAAGTCATATTTCTTTGTTACAGAATTAATTTGTATTTCCTCCTTTAAACTCAATGGTTGCAGCTCAGAAACAGGACTATATTCAGTGCTTTGCGTCTCCCACAGACACATGCACGTGCCCGCTCGTCCAGCTCCTCCTCTCCTCCACTGCCCCACTTCTCTGTACTTCATCTTGTATAAACTAGTGCTTAAGTAACATAATGCCTTCAGTTGGGACAATATTCAGTGCTTTTCCGCATCTGCAGGGTTCTCGCGGGGTTTTTAAGACCTTGCTTTCCGCGCTGATGTATCTAAATTCAATAAAGAATGTGCATATTTATGTCTGAGATATTCAGTTTATTGTGAAGGCCAGTCACGTACAGTAAATAATTGCATCAGATGCTTCTGGAGCTACAGCGCAGGACAGCAGCATGTTCACAGTGTTGAGCTGAGTCCCGCGGCGGTGAGGTGAGCCCGCGGCGGTGACCCGATTGACTGTAGATTGTAGAATGACCTCAGTCTATAGCCAATAGAGCCTCGAAACTTTGGAGTCAGGAACTTTATTCAGCTTGGGTTGGCATAAGCGTAGGAAGCTGTCACTTATGAACGGTCAGGTTTTAAAGACCGACAGGTGAACTGCGCAGTAATGCAAATCAAACAAATGTGAATAAATATGCGTCTAACTTCGTATTTGTTGCAGAAGTTGTTGTGTCTGTGCACTAAGGCCCGTCTCATATAAATTGCTGGACATCGTGGTCACGACTGATGAGTGCCGTGAAGGAGGGACATGTGCACACACATCAGGTTTAGCTCTGAGGCATCAGCTGACTCAAATCTGGACAGGGAACTCGGTGTGAAGTGACAACATGAATTTAAAATTATCATTCACATTAGAATTTCAATTTATTGTCCTTTTTAATTAAGTAAATTTTGGCTTTAAATAATATGGTTTATGGACAAGTCCGACGCTTTGCTATTGCCATTCAACACAAAAAAACTTTCACTGCGACAGGATTGGTTTATGGACCAATGTCAATTAAAAAGCGCAAAACTATAATCTAAAAACATTTCATTCACATTTTAATTCAAAGTGTCTTAACCGTACAGCCCTTGTTATAATTCAAGCTGCTCTTAACCAAGCAACATGATTGACCTTCATATTTTGCAAACATAAAAAACGACTCACTAAATGTGACCTTTTATCCGCTTTATTACAAAATGCTTTCAGCCCTGCGTTTTCTAGAAACGGCCCTTGTCACATAAAATTCCTTGGCCTCACTTGCCTTCATTTTGTTGTTCAAATAAATATTGTGTAAAACATGTGCAACTGAGGAGCCTGGGGGCCACTTGCCGTTCTCTTGGCATTTGTGGGGCCAGTTAAATGAGTGAGCCAGTGCACAGCCATTACTGCAAAGCTCTCCTGGCCATTCCACTGCACTTCCAGGAATAAAGAATGCAGACTCCTTTAGCATCAATAACTGTTAATGCATAACATCCTGACAGTGTTGAGCAATGTGCAAACTGGAGGTGATGTTTACCGTCTTATTAAAATGTGTTAAATTTACAGGCGTTTAGAATTGGCTTTTATCCTCAATTATATAAAGGCAATGTTTCAGTGACTCATATGGTTTTAAAAATGTTTTAGCTCAAACTACACAATAACCTGTAAGATTTGCTTGGTTATCATAGTTCTTCTGTTTGTTTGGATCTGTAGTATTTTCCAAAATTGGAAAAACTATTTTACAATGCAAAAGAAAAGAAACCGAACACTTCTAAACGTTTCCCAAATCAAAATTTTGATCTTTTAACTACTATGTAATATTTTCATGATTGTCATAAAAAATACAATCATTAAATGTGTGGAGAGTTTTTAATTTGCGCATGTTTGAGTAATCCAGCGCACAAAGGCTAAGTGTTACATCGGTAGTCAAAAGTACCAAACATGTATGAATCACTGAAAATCTGAGTAAGCTTATGATGAGGACATAACTACATGGTTAAAACCTCTTGTAAGTCCATTTTAAATATGCCCCACTTAAAGGACTTCTATTGTGCTTTATTTTTTGTATTGTTATTGGTGTTTTCTACATCAGAAATTTAGTTACTACTGGCTGCAGAGAAAATTTCAAATTGGAAGATAAACAAACCTAGTTTGCTCTCGATATGCTAATGCAGGCACTTAGTTGTAATGAACATGATTTGAGACAGAACAATGCTCAGAACGAGTCTGGCGATGATTTATGGGCTTAAAAACATGAGTTCGAAATAGGCTGTTGACAGTTTGCTATATTGTCCTGTGTAATAAAGCCTACAGGCCAAAAACCCTTTAAAAAAAGGTATAAATAAAAAACAGCTAAAAAGATCTCAAAGCTCATACTGACATCACCAAACTTGACTATTTGGAACGGAGTGTGTTCTGAGGCTCAGAGGGAGAGGACTCAAACATATTCAACATTATTATCATTTATGAGCTTTTTTCATATATTTTCCAGCCATACGTTTAGATGATCTAACCTTTTGAAAATAAACCCCATTATATTTCCAAGTAGTTCCAAGTGCCATGCTTATCTCCAGCCGTACCATTAGTGTTGCAGAGCTTTTTGACATATTGCACCACGGGGCTCTCTTGCATGACTCATCGCATTTTAAGTCTCTGTTCTCGCTGCCAGCCTGAGCCCGCTGCTGTGCCTGCACTTTGGAGCTCCTCTGGGTGCGTTTAGCCTTCACACCAGCTTTCAAAGTGCTTTTTCTGGATGAAACTGTGCCATCATGTCATTACCACAGCCCAGTGCGGAACAACCGAGCCTCGACGCTTTAACACGGGCACTGTTATTATTATGCAAATATTAAATCCTGCGCAAATTAAAAAATGCTTTTCCTGAACCCAGAGGGGAAAATCTCCCTCTATTGCAGTTGACATTTTTGGCCTTGGTACAAAAACAGATTTTTAAATCTTCTAGCCTCTAAGCTTCAATAAGAAAATAAAACGTGTGTCCAAACCATGGTAATCCTTGCTGAAATCCCGGGTTATATCATCACAGCATGTCCAGCAGTTATGGTTCATGGAAGAAAACATTCAATTATTATGGTTATATGATGGTCTGATTGATTTTGAGATGAACGGTAAAGCTGCACAAAGGAATTCAAATTTAAAATGGCTGCACTGTAGACTGAAAACAAGTGTGGTCTGATCCGTATTTATTTATCTTTTATGCTGAACCTGTCAACCTGTTGCTCTCTAAGGAATGTTGCAATTCCTAAAACTTTGGCCCTTTTATTGTACTTTTTGTCATCTGTGCGCTGCTCTCACTATTCTGCACTTAGAGGACACCTTAATTCATACATAGAACCTTGTGTTACAAATGGGCTTTAAGGCAAGACACTACAGACGTTTTTTTTTCTTTTTCTTTTTACTCTCCCAACGTTCGTCCAATCTCCACCTAAAGGTGATTTATTATTGCATTTAAGCCATTTGCATCAATACATTTTTCACAGAGACCTAAATATCAGCCCTTGAAGTAGCATCTACACTCACCAAACCTTACAATCTTGGACTTAAAAAAAGATTTTGACAGATTGTACTGAGGGATTTGTGGATATCTAATTCAAAGCTTTATGTATTAAACTTAATTAAACTCCCAAAAATGAGGCAAGATCTGAATTTGAATGCCAATTTTTAGTAATTCAAGATGTCCAAAATCCCCTTTGTCAAAAAAAATGAAGCAAGAAAACATACAATAAACCTGGCTCGATCTATTTTTCAGATTTATATGTCCCACATTTTTACACATAAAATGCTTTATTTATATAAGGCAAGGCAAGGCAAGTTTATTTGTAGAGCACAATTCGTACACAAGGCAATTCAAAGTGCTTCACACAACAGGAAAAAAATGCATTAAAATCACAAATACATGGCAGAAATCACAATCTTAGTTCAAGACATACAAGAGAAGAGTGCAAAGAAAAGCATTTCAGTCATATGCACAGCCAAACAAAACAGTTTTTAGTTTAGATTTGAACACTGCCAGAGTAGAGGCCCCTCTCACATCCTCAGGAAGACTGTTCCAGATTTTAGCTGCATAAAAACTGAAACGCACATTCCCCATGTTTAGTCCTGACTCTGGGCACCAGCAGGAGGCCGGTCCCTGAGGTCCTCAGAGTCCGAGATGGTTCATATGGCACTAACATGTCCGAGATGTACTTTGGTGCTAGGCCATGGAGAGACTTGTATACAAGCAGAGCTGCTTTGAAGTCTATTCTCTGAGCCACAGGGAGCCAGTGCAGAGACCCGAGCACAGGACTAATGTGATCGTACTTCCTGGTTCTAGTCAGGACCCGAGCAGCAGCGTTCTGGATGTACTGCAGCTGTTTTACAACTCGTTTGGAGAGGCCATTGAGCAGGCCGTTACAGTAGTCTAATCTACTAGAGACAAACGCATGAATAAGTCTCTCCAGGTCTGGTTTAGACACTATACTTTTGATTTTGGCAATGTTTTTTAGATGGTAAAAAGCTGCTGATGTTATTGATTTGACGTGGCTGTTAAAATTCAAATCTGAGTCCATTATTACCCCCAGATTTCTAACTTGATTTGTAGGTTTTAGAGCGAGACTCTGGAGGTGACTGTTAACACTTTCTCTTTGTTTCTGTGGGCCAAAGACGATTTCAGTCTTGTCTGAGTTCAGCTGGAGAAAGTTGTTTTGCATCCACACACTGATCTGTTGGATGCAGTGACAGAGTGAATCCACTATTCCATATTCACCTGCCGTCAGTGAAACATAGATTTGAGTGTCGTCTGCATAATTGTGATAGGACACATTCTCGCTGCGTATCACCTGACCTAACGGCAGCATGTAGAGGTTGAACAGAAGGGGTCCCAGTATTGACCCTTGGGGCACCCCACAGGTCAGGGGCATCTGGTCTGAGACACAGTTACCAATTTCGACAAAAGAACTCCTGTCTTCTAGATAGGACTAAAACCAGTTTAGCGCAGTGCCAGTGATGCCCACCCAGTCCTCTAGTCTCTGTAAAAATATCCCATGATGACAGTGTCAAAAGCAGCACTCAGATCTAACAGAATTAAGACTGAGGCTTTGCCCGCGTCAGTGTTCAGGTGGATGTCATTTGTCACCTTGACAAGAGCGGTCTCAGTGCTGTGATGAGGTCTAAAACCTGACTGGAAAAACATCAAATGAGTTGTTTATTAAGAGGAAATCAGTGAGCTGTTGGTAAACAACCTTTTCAAGGACTTTTGCCCCAAAATGGCAGATTAGAGATGGGCCGGTAATTACTCAGTACTGCGGCATCAAGACTGCTCTTCTTTAGGAGAGGCTTTATGACCGCAGTTTTCCAAACATTGGGAATGTTTCAGATTGAAGCGACATGTTAAACTATTTGAGTGAGTGGTGCTAACAAACTGTTCAGCACAGACTTTAGAAATCTGGTGGTAACACATCGAGGCAGCATGTAGATGAACTCAGACTGGTGATGTCTCCTGGACAGTTTTGTCAGTTACAGGTGCAAAGTGAGTCAGCTCTAAGTGTGTAGGTGGTTTGAGGGTTATTTTTGCATTGTAGAATTTATAGCATTTTTAATAAGAACACATCGCATGATAAAAAAGTTGTATAAATGTTTTTCTTACATTTGTGTAAATAGAAGTTTCTCTAAATGTAAGATTATCTTCTATTCATCTGCAGTGTCTCACCTCTAATACATTCAGCAAAACCTGTATATCAAATTTACTTCTTCTTTTCTGTTGCAATAATTGTAGTTGTATAATATTTGATATATATATATATATATATATATATATATATATATATATATATATATATATATATATATATATATATATATATATATATATATATATATATATATAAATTAAAAATATTCTAGGTTTTAGCAAGATTAATTAAAACTATTCAGAAATGGTCCTATTTTTCCCCTTCCCAGTAGCTATACTTTTCTCGGTAGTCGAGTGGTTGGGTCACAGCATAGGTATGCCGGGCTCCAGGTGCAGCCAGCTGCAGTGTCGTGGGTTCAATTCCTGACTTCGACATTTGATGCATGTCCTCTTTTCCCACAACTTTCCTGTCAATAAAGCCTACAGGCACAAAATCTTTAAAAAACAAACACAACAAAACAGTCTATCTAGTTTTGATAATATCTGCTTTAGTATTGATTTGTATACTTTTGACCACTCATTATCTTAGCTTACATACGTATATTCCCTTTTTTGCACTGCATAAATAAATCTCAATACACACATTGTGGTAATAGTTAGTTGCCCATGAGCAATCCTTATGCGAATAGTCGTCAGTGCAAAGGTCATGTGGGTGCTTATTGTGGGTGCTTATTGTGGGTGCTTATTGTGGGTGCTCTGTTTGTCTCACTACAGTGTCTAGCCCATCATTAAACACTGCTTATTTACTCTCCCTCTCTCCCCGTCTGCTCTGTTTTTCTCCTGCCGCTCTCCACACTCTGCTTGGATCCTCGCAGCCAGCTGGCCCGCAATGAAAGGTGAGCAAATTACACTAAGGTATTGGCTTTTGTCAGCACCGTTCAATACAATATTAAAGTAAACAATGTAACTACTAGTCTAGATATAAGGCTCTGTTCCAGATTTTTAAAGGCTTAAAAACTTGAAAAATCAAACACATTCATTTAAAACTGTTTGTTGCAGTCCACGTATAAACAATAATTACTTATAACCACTTTTCACAACTTTCAGAAGCCAAAGGCTAGCATGCTAACAGCGCACTTAGTTCATTTATTTGAAATGGGCACAGTGCACAATATTAACCTGATCAGGACAGCTGCATTGTACCAAGCTCAATTGCCAGTTTCCACCTGTAGTCCCTGGGCAGGCTGATGTTATTAAGTCCCACTGAGGGGAGGAGTCATGCTATTTTTTATATATATATGTATATAATATACATGTACTTTTTAACATATCGGATATCGTCCTTATTTCTCTACTTGAATACTGCACAAAATGGGACTATATTGCTCTTTAATTCAGTTTGTTTTAAAAAAGAGTTTTGGGTGAATTTGTTATAAATTGAAATGATATAACTTGAGGATAATAATAGTAATAATAATAATAATAGTGATGATGACGATGATTATCATCATCGTCATCATCATTTAGAGTTTATTGGCCACCAGTTTCTCTGGATTCAGAACAATGGGCATTGGCCATGTATCACGGGATAATTAGATGCAGAATGCGCTCAGTGTTCTTGTTTTGACCCTACGAGCTGCTTTTTCCAGAATATTTGTAGTGAAGAAAAACAAATTGTGCTACAACTACATGGAAAAATATCAGTGCAGACATTTTAATCTGCATATGCAGCTGAAATGTTGTGTAGCCTTGGGAAGTCCTTTTGATTTGACCAGTAACACGAGAGCCGAGTGTGATTTTATAATGGGATAATCTTCTACTTGAACAACTTGAATCAGGGTAGAGTTTTACAAGACTAATAAGACTATGACTATGATTGTAGCAACTAAATGATAAATGATTTAAAGCAATACCAGTGTATACTTTTTATACTGTCTATTTTTACAGTTGTGCTGTACACCCTCCTTTTATACTGGTATTTATTGTGGTTTTTGTTCCAAAAGAATAACCAGCATTGTATAAATAGCCTTCAAATCAATACAACATTATAGCCTGCCCTTGAGGTTGTGTAGTTGCTGTCAAAGTTTGCTGATTATACATGAGGAAAAAGTGACGACAAAGCTTTGCTTCCAGCATTAAATGTGGTTTGGCAAGTTTTTGAGCAAACTGTAACGCAGTACTCTGAGAAGAGAATGTTATTATTGGAGAATAAGTTCACTTGTGGCATGTTATAACAAAAAGTCTACACTTGTTGGTGCGACAGAAAGTAACAAGAGAGGACACAATGTTACAGATTAGTGTACAATTAAATTATTGTGTGAGTTTTTTTCATCCTTAAGTCAGCTCTGTTACATAATAAGTATAACCTGTTTTTATTATATAGTTTAGATTACAGATAAATCACTTGTAGTTTCTAAAATGATAATAAAAGAATATTATATTTTATATATATCTCTTTGAAGGGGCTGTACCCATTTTAAAATGTTAAAATCTGTTTAGTCAAAAGACCGATATATTGTAAAATGAGACTAATTAAAGAGCGTTTTATTCTCTCCGCAAAAGAGGAAGTACCCTGTTAGCTTTGACTGTAAACTTCGCTCTGGCCTCTGAAAATTGTAAAAAGCACGGTGAATGATGAGGATGCTCAGAAATAAGGATGCAATGATTTCCATATAAAATCGAATCTTTCCATATGAGTGTCACGATTCAACACCCGTGTTCGCTCGATACACATGTGTTGCTCTATGCTGCTGTGTTATATTTGGTTTGGAAAGGAAAAAGTTAAGCTCTAATTCAGGAAGTGAACTCCTCCCTCATCATATCATGACCCATGTATCGAGATACGTATTGAATCGTGACAAAACTGTATCGTCGCATCCCCTCTCAGAATGCACCAGGAAAGTGAGCAATACACGTGGACCGCTGCAAAGAGTTCAAAATGAACTAGTTCTGTTTTTAAGACGTGAAAAAGACTATTCACTATTAAATCAATGACTCCCCACTTTCTTACTGACCACTTAACATCCATATTGTATTTTTTTTTCAGACCTGATGGCAGAAGGTGGTCAGTGGCCTCGGTCCCCTCATCTGGATACTGCACCAACGCTCCTAGTTCTTCTGTTTCTGTAAGATCTATAACATAAAACGGTTTAATCCCAAGTATTGTCTCACAAAACACTGAACTAGCTGCCAAATCAAGACTAAGGACTCAACCGTGTCTACATCAGGACTACATTAATTCTAAATGATAAACAATTGGGGACTAATGGGACAAAATTTGGTCTTATATAAGAATAAACCAGGTCTTAACTGGGTCTTGTCTGGGACTTTGCCAGGAATAAGAGAAAACCTTACCTTTTACTGACCCACAGACATTTTTTTTATTGAATGTTCAATGCTCAATGCAGTAAATGGTTTGAATAACTGGCCTCTATCCTTTACCCATCCGTGGGATCCATTTTGTGCCTAAGAGTGTTAATCAGTTCATGAGGCTTTGGTGACTTGTAAACACAGGCTGTTGACTGACTCATCCCACAAAGACTCCCTTACAAGGATATAAAGCCGTCTGAATTGATGGATTTATTCCATCAGTAAACTTTAGCCTAAAGTAGAATAGTTATTTTATTAAAAGAGTGTTTAAAAATATTATTTGATACACCCCTTCACAAATGCTTTAAGCGTTTTTAAAAGACAATTTATATGCAATGTTAAATGCTTTTATCAACGCAAGTTGGTGTAATCCTTCATTTGTCCAGGAGTGTTCCATCATAGAAAACATTCAGTTGTATTCATCTGGACACTGTTTTTTAGAAAAACAAGACATTGTGACTCAATCTGCAGATCTAGTCTGAGAACTCTTGATTTTTAATTTGAATTAAAGCAACACTTAAAGCATGATATGGTAAATCTATTAACAAATGGCTTGATTAAAAACATTTAAAAAGAAGATTTCATAAATAATTTAACAATTCTGATTAGTTTCTCCGTTTAGCTTTTTGGTGGCACTCCTGGTCTGATTGGTTTACGAGTTGGTTTTCCTTTCATTATTTGCTTTACGTTTGCTTGGAGGACCAGGGGAGCAATTTGAAAGCTAAGCTACGCTAATGCACTTTGCAAAAGGTTTTCTTTCCTCAGGATTTTTGAATGCAGTAAGTAAATGCTTTACTAAATCCACTTTTAAACACTATTCAGTAAAAGTAGAAGACGAGCGCTCTGTCACTGAGCTTCTGCTGCTCAAAAGAAAGAAGAGGAGACAGAGCAGAGGAGAGGTTTTACCATTGTGTGACTCAGAGTATGTCAGTCTCGTTTCCCCTGATGAGCCACACTTCTGTCATCACCCTTTGGATAAACCACTGGAAAATAACCTCTCTATTTAGAGAAGACTAGGGACAGCTTTTGCGGTCCTTCTATAGGTACAAATTCTAGATAATGATTTGTTTAAATCAGAATTCGTGACCTACACATGAGATATGAGATTTTATAATCTCATAAAACTATAACAAATTCTCCCCCTCAGTGACTTTCTGTCCCTAGCTCCTAGTAATACGAAGAAAAGGCAGGCAGGAAGTACATGCCTAAGTGTGACTGGTGTGTTTTTTAGACAATAGTACGGTAGTCTCATAATGTTAAAGTACAGACTAGTTTATTGAGTTGATTGAAGGTGAACAGGAAAAACTGCCAAATGTAATGTGTCATTTCTAATTGTCAATGATTAGTAAAAGGAGTTGTTTTTTTTTTACTTTTTTTATCTAATTATGTTTGTCCTTTAGTTGCCCAGCCCAAGTGCAGAGGTTCATTAGGTTCATTTTTAATTTATTCTAGCAGTGTTGAATGATTTGTAAGAATGGAATACTTCTGTCATCAAGGTAAATTTCAGTTTATGCTCACATTTTCCTATATTACGCATTAGTGGATTCTGCTTTCATCAACTCCTCGACCTCATCTTGTCATTTTGTCTAGTCACTTCTTCACCTGCCCTGTTACTCTTGCATTAGGTGGGCTGGCCTTGCCCAGATGATTTGGGTGTGGTTCTTTCTGTAATCGTTTCTTGTAGGACTCCCATAGACTACTTTAGTCTCAAAATGGCATTCTGGCTGGAGACATGGTGCTAAAACATTTCATACTGCCCATAAACCAGTGTATGTCCCACGGCGTACGCTGCTCTGTAATTTCACTGTAAATTCACCAATACTTACCAGGCACTTTTACTAGACCAATAAATACTATGCATTCTTTTAATGTTATTGACCTTTTAAACATGCTCTTGAGAACACTGCTTTGACATCTCATGTTTTAGAAGTTAAGATAATATGTAAGCTTAGGACGTCCCACGAATGGCACATTAAACTTTTTCTTTTCAGTTATTCCATTTTGTCCACCATCTTATAAAAAAAACTCTCAAGCTGCTTGATATTCTGTTAATAAAAATAAAGCTGTAACCCTCTTATTTCCAGTCAAATCAATCATTCTGGAAGCACTTAGGGTCAGTTTGTACTCCAAACCATCAAGTGAAAAAAATACCCTAAAAATAAAGTGAAAAATGAATAGGATTTTTTAATGGATTCCACCTGGACATTTTTGCTTTATTACAAGTCCTTAAAACTCATTTTTAGTGACTTTACCTTCAGCTTTTAAAGAGAATTGTCAAAACCCAACAGATGCTCATTTTAGTCCCTATCTAATCAGACCCTATCTCCAGACACCAGCTTTACTCCTTCATATATTTAACAAAGAAAATTTAGCAGGATTTAAAAACAGAAATTTCCTCTATGCAGAGCTTCCTCTGTGTCTACTTATAATTACCGTGGAGTAAAAACGGACATTAGAGTCCAAAAACTACAGAGTTTCAGCTTCACAAAGGCTCCAACCAATTGTTATGCTCTAGAGGGTTCAGGGACAGCTTCAGTTTTTCAGCGTTTTTTGAAAAATAGGCCCCAGCATAAAGGGTTAATATGAAGTAATGTGGGCTTTTATTAGTCAGATGTTTCACTTGTCAGGAATTAAGTTAGAGGGAATTGCATGGGGAGGATAAACAAACAGCCTGCCCTCGACATGCTTATGCAGGCACGCAGTTATAATGAACTAGTTTGAGGCATGAAGAAGGAATCTGACGATGATTTATGAACATAAAACGAGCACAGAAGATCTAGGACCGGGTCGGCAACCTTTAATGTCCAAAGAGCCATTTCTGACCAAAAAACAAATCTGTCTGGAGCCGCAAAAAATTAAAAGCCTTATATAAGCCTTATATGAAGAGAAACACAGGCTGTAAGTGTATATTGGCTATATTAGCCTACTATCAAATGACTAGGCTACAAATACATAATGAGCTTTCCTATTTTTATTTTTATTTTATTTTATTACTATAGTAATTTGTCCCTTAAATGCATGCCCTTTTGTTTGATTGAATATGTGTTGTTTTATTATTGCTCAGTAGTTTTGTGTTGCACCTTCATGCCGAGACAAGTTCCTATGCCTGTGAAGTTTGTTCATTTGACAATGGCAATAAACCCTGATTCTTCTGATTCTGAAATGTGTATTTTCCCTGCAGCGCCCCCTGGAGTGATGACGCACCACGTGACATCGAAAAAAAAACAAAAAAAACGCAGTCCTCTTCAAACCACAATAACAATACAATCCCCTTCTCTTTCCCCCCATATTTGGGCTACAGTGGAATTAAACACAGCCTGCAATCACAAATAAAATTATTTTCTTCAGAGTTTACATACCTGCATAACAGTTCCTGTTCGATATCGATCACGTCACAGACTCATCACAGGCACTAAAGTATGCTGGAGCTGAATTAATGTCCTTGATTTGCCGATTGGTGACGTTGCCTGCCATTTTCATGGCCCTTTCCTTCACTGTCTTTGCGGAGAATCCTTCATGTACTGACGATCGGTGAACGGTTTTCCACACTTTATTATCTCCCAGGTGGAGTTTGGAGATGCAATCCACTTTAAGTCTATCTTTGCGCTCCTCTAATTTCTCCAGAAGTGCTGAAATCGCACAATCCTTGAATCCTCGTTCTCATCAGCTACTTTCATTCCGGGTTGTTTACAATGCGCCGCCCATGTGCGCCGCACTGAAACACGTGTCGCAGGTCTATGACTCAAATCTCCGACAGAAATTTTGAAATTTGAGATTTATTTAAAACATTTTTACAGCATTGGAAAACGTTAAGAATGTTTGCGTCATGTTTGTCCTCCTACAGAGACCATATTAAAGCAACAAATATATCCCCCCATCCATTTTCATACCTTTTTGAAAAAGCCCCAGGGAGCCACTAGGAGGGCGCTAAAGAGCCGCATGCGGCACCGGGTTGCCGACCCCTGATCTAGGAGCTCGACCTATAACGTTATAAAGCTGGGAAGAGGACTTTCTTTCTTTCTTTCTCTCTTTCGCTCTCTCTCTTCGCAACTAGAACTAGACCAAGAAGCGTGAATGAAGCATGCATTGAAGTTCCCATATTATTTGCGTTCAAAAACATTCACGCATGAACCCATTGACTGAGGTCATGTTTGTCCCATTTTGCCGCGGGAACGTCCAACGCTCATCAGGCTAATCATTAAAACAACACAGTGCTGTTAATGCCTCCTTTTCCTTTCCTGAATGACATCACTGAGTCTGGACCGCTCTGAAGTCAGGTTATGCAACCCCTCCGCACTTTAGCAAGCTGTTGACGGTTTCCACGGTTATTGTCTGAAAGGCGGAGTCGAACCTGCATTGTGGTTGTGGTGGTGACTTTGAGACGGTGTGTTACACAATAGGTCTGTGAGGTTTGTGATGTTCCTGCCTCAGTCCTGTCTCCGATTTCCTCCTTTAGGTCCTTCTGGGTTCCATGCTTCTTATCACTCACTCTTGTTTTCAGTATAGGGACTAGGTTGTGTGCATTTCTCCAAATATTTCATGTTAAATGTGGTCTTCGGTGACACAATTAATGGCACTCCCCCTTCACAAAAGAGGTTATGCAGATGACCTTGGACTTTTAGTATTATGAAGGAAGTTTTCTTCTGCAAGAACTCAAAACAGATCTAAAATGTGATAGAGCTTCTACAGTCTAAAGGCAAATATAAAACTCTTCTTGATATTTACTTTGTACCTGAGATCTAAGAATAGAAAGTAAACTGCTGTAGAAAACCAGGTAAACAACAGGAACACTGCGGCTGCACTCACTGATACAGACGGTGGGATCATAAGCAGTAAAACTTGGGGCTGGGCAATGAATGGAAAGATCGAGAGATCGAGATTCAGTCATGTCTAATCTTCAATTATTTGGTCGGGGTTTTTGACTCGAAAGTGCCAATCTTCTGTCAGTAAAAACGTGGTTTAGAACAGAAGCCAAACTTTGGAGAAATACATTTATTTTATTTATTAAAAAAGGGACCGTGCCTATGAATGAACATATGATAACATACAGTATGTAAATATGTCATATTTCTATCTGTTGTCCCTGGTTGATGGTACCATTAAAGGTTACACCATATAAAACACAACAGTACAATATACAATATTCATTTATAAAGTGCTCCAGTGGAAGCTTATACATTTCATATTCTATTATATAAGTAATACACATACCTCAAAGCAGTTTTTTAAAAATCTTTTATGTTGTGGCACAACTTTTGGTTGATTCTGGGACACACCACCTACTAAAATATTACCGAATACATTTCCGTTTCCGGACCTTGCCACTATCTAGTTCTTTAAATTTGGCACTGGGAAATGTTTTCCTTACTAACTTTTCTGGTTAAAGGTCCGCCACCTGCTTGTATTCCTGGAAATGCTTTGCCTAGAATGTTCCACAGTTCAGCATTAAACATGGCAATCAAGTGGCACCAATAGTCAAATATACAGGTACAGTAATAAGCAATAAAACGCAGATACTTTGGAACATTCCAGGAAAAGCAAAAACATTTTCACGGAGAACTCCCCAACAAATGTTATGATGTGTTTCAAGTTAACAATTGGCTATTCCCAACTGTCCAATTTTAACTATCTTTCCAGGGTGTACCCCTAAGGCCCAAAGTCACTGGGCTCCAGTCACCCGTGACAACTGGAGAAAGTGGTAGAGGATGAATGAATAAGAGTATATTGTTCCCAGAAGCCTTACATCGCCTTTGGAAACATAGTAAAAACTTTCATGAGGTGAAAGTTGCTCATTATGGGAGAACAGAGTGTGTTATTCTTTAGGCAGCCAAGAAGATTATAGTTTGGAATTTGTGTCTTATTGATGTTATTCATTTCATGCGCTCAGTAATGTATTTTGTCTTCTTTTTGACTTTTGATACGGTTTTAAAATATCCTTATGCTGGACCTATATTTTTTTGTGTCAAAATGTCAACTATATTCACATATTTATTACTCGGGCAATAATATCGAGTATGCTTTGGGACACTTCTGTTTCTCCACTCGCTTGTGCTCTCAAAAGTAACTCCATCCCCTCTTTCTCTTGTGTCTGTTTAGTCATCATCGTCTCATGAGCTGCTGCACCAGCTGCCTTTCCAGCCCACGCAGGACGACCTCCACTTCCTGTTCAAACACTTCCGCAGCACCGAAAGCGTGGCGGACGAGGACCCATCCCACCCCTCAATGCCCGCTCACAGGGTCCGCTCCAGGAGTCTCAGGTACCACACTGGCACAGGGCCGATGTGAAATGCTGAGGTTCAAGCTCTGTACTGAGCAACAATTCATTGTAAAATAAAGCCTTTGCTAGCTTAAAGCTTCTTGCTGCTAGGTCACTGAACTTTGCATGGAGGGAGGTGGAGGATGTTTCAATCAACCCTGCAGCAACTCCTCTAACATCACACTCCACATCTTAAAAGGGACTACACTGGGACTAAACACAGAACTAAAGTTGGACTTGGACTGTATCAGGTCTAGAACAGGACCAAACCTAGTCTACATCAAGACTAAGGGTGCATCCACAATACACTTGTGATTCGAATCAGGATTTGTTTGTTCCACATTGTGCTGTTCGGGCCAAAGAAGCAAACTCCGGTCCGGTTGGAAAGGTCGGTCTCGGCCCGATTGAATCTACCTCTGCCGCGGCTGGTTTGATTTGTGAACTCAAACTAACCAGAGAGCGGAACAAAACCAGGAAGTGACCCACGCTGAGACGCACATCACGCACAACAGGACAAGTGAGCAGGAGCAGGTCAAAGACTTAATTATAACAAATTATGATAACACAAAAATAGATAACCTTTTCCAGTTATTGCTTACAGAAATAAGTTATAAAGAAACTTGTTATAAAGTAAAATGCAACCAAATATGATAAATAACGCTTAAGCTGGCTTTAATGTGGCCAGTTATTCATCCATTATTTTTATCACATTTTCTTTACCCTGGGCATTCTTCCCGGGCTCCTCTCCTCCTGACGTGAAAGCACATTGTCCGTGCTCTGACGCCTCTGCTGCTGCTCACACGTGGAGCAGGTTGCGGCGTGATTTCATTAAAATGAGTCCAAACACTGCTAAAGTCCTGTTCTGTTTGTTTATGTGACGCAGATCTGGCCGACCCTCCAAGTCATTCATATGGCTGATTCTGTACACAGTGCCTCTACAGGCAAGGTGGTGAAGAGGCCCCTTTCTACAAAGTTTGTTCGATTGATAAAAGTGTATTGTGAAGACGAACGCACAAACTTTGGTCTCCAATAGGTCGCGTTCACATGACATCACAGCCTTCCATCAGCCCTCTGTGCACCGGATTTTGTAAAATATAACACCGGACAGTTGAAAATTAGGCTTGTTAAAACTGTCTGCAACAGTTATTAGCATAGCCACACAATAATATGTAAACTAGCATTAGCCAGCTGTTAACTACCTGAAACAAACAGTTCATCGCACATTCTGGAGTGATTTCTAGAAATTCACTAGTTCCTCCTGACAACAGAAATACATTTCTGAACAAACAGTGTCTTTGGGGATGTTACAAGAATCCTTTGTTTTGAGACTTTTTGTTCCCCACAGTGAACCATGCTGTGAGCATGCAGATTTCGTCCTCAAGATGGCAGTTGCGACGACTGTGTGACGTCACTTGGGACCTATGAATATTATAGCTCATTGGCAGAGCCTAATAAAATTAAAACCGGAGCTTCAAAGTTTTTTCTTTGTTTTGGGATGTAAACATGAGAAAGATGAGGATTTTGTGGTGGTGACTGGTTAAAAGACTGCTCACTTTTCCAGTCAATCTATCAGGAGCTGCTTTAGGCGAGTGTAAAGAGTTCTAATGTTGACAACCATTTCATCCACCATTTACTGACAGATGATGGTCTGAATCTTTAATGCAGTGCCATGTTTCTGTGCTGTATAGTTTCATTGTGTGTATGAATTGTTGTGTGTGCTGAATGCAGCTCCAGTGGGACGCTCCTGTTTTTGTGCCCATTCATGGCTCTGACTGAGGCAGCGCTGGATTTAAGTACTCTGAACTCAGCTCCTAAACCATGAGTAAAAGTTAACTTAAGATTCTCATCACCTAACGTTAGCGCACAAGCTGCTACCGCTGTTGTCAAAAACAACATGCTGGATTATAGTCACTACGGACAATCGTTTGGAGTCACACATCTTATTAGTGAAGAGTTGTGATGTGAGGTGGCCTGTCTGAGCGGTGAGTGTTGTAAATGTGTCTATTTTGATTCTTTGTTTCTTTGGTTCACTTTAGTCAGCGCTTATTAAGGGCTACCACAACATTCAGCCTCTGTTCTCTCATTGGCTACTGTAAAGTTATTATGGCTGTATCCATGTTTACTGGACTCATATAAATGACCCGTGAAAAGAGGCGTTATTGGTCGGCATTCACGCATTAATTAGGCTAACCACACCATTTGGCTCATGAATTCACTTCAGTAGTTTAGCTAAGTTTATCCCAAAAAAATTTGTGCAAACTTACTTTCAGCCTTTAAAATACCCTGTTGTTGCACAATTTAGGTTTTATTTAGAAAACGTTATTTACTGTAGGTTTGACGTCAGATGCTCATGTAGGAGGTCTCTGGACCCAGAGACAGGACCGTTACACACTCCACCATGAATAGAAGCTTTCCAAAGCGCTCTAAAGTGGAACATGGCTGTAGTGAAGAGGAGGATGTATTTGCTTGCTTTGAATCTTGAAGAGCTTGCGTCCCCTTTAAAATCTGCCTATAGATGGATACATGCATGCCCTTTTGTGCCCGTGATATAGACTTGCCGGGCCCCTGTTGGGTGGACGGAGGAGAGGACATAACTTTACAACAGCTAGCCCTCATGTTACGGAACTGAGGGTTTTGAAAAAATAGAAGCAGGCAATACATATCGTGTACATAGTAATGCCTATTTTTATTTTATACTACAGTAATTTTGCACTGTTTCCTAATGCATGCCCTTTTGATTTCATATATGTTGTTTTTATTATTGCTCTGTTTTATATTGCACCTTAACGCCGAAACAAGTTTGTGAATTCTGTTCATTGACAATGGCAATAAACCTTTTTCTGATCTGATTCTGATGAATGTATTGCCATTGTGGTGGTATGAATGACCAAATGCTCCATCTGCTATCTCCACTTATCTCAGCCAAGAACAATTCCTTCCGTCCCTTGTGGACATTCAGTACCGCCCTCTTTCCTTTAAGTTTAGAATAGGACAGTATCAGGAGTGGACCATGGCAGAAGGATTATTATGTGGTTGTAGTCAGTGTCTTGGAGCTAAGTGATCCTCAGATTAGAACATGTCCTCATTGTGTGGCAGTGCAGTTGTCGTTACAGTTCCAGGCCCGTAAATGGCTGTATGTGCAGAGTTTGAGGTTAGCACAGTTTATGACCAGGGTGTTGGCAGCGCAGTAATGTGCTCTGTTTTATTTCTGTTTTGATGCCACACAGTAAAAATGCAATAAAATATGTTCCATTCATGCTAGAATACTTGAACAGTAGGTTTTATATGGTCATACTGTAATTCAGCGTGTTTTGAACATCAAGCAACTCAAAATGAGGACTGTGGCACTATATTGTGGTAGTTTTGTATTTAAAGATAACATATTATACCATCTTTAATTTTATTTCTGGTATTTAGGGAAACTGTCACGCACGTAAATCATCATCTTGCATTTTGTTTATTGTTAAACACAATATTAAAATGGCTTCATTATAGAAAGTGGTTTATTGGCTTCTAGTGCAAAACTGCAGAACTCACTCTTTACTGCCGTGACATGGTTATAAGCGTATAAAAGTTAATCTAGCAGCGTATGTCTTCTTTAACTCCACTTGCAATGTATAGGCTGAATAAATCCTTTCTGTTGCTTTATTAAAGGAGCTTGCTGCACTTGCAGGATTCTGTATGTATACTAAAATTGTCTCTCAGTGGCATGGTGGTGGAGTGTGTCTGGGTGGATTTCCTCTGGCCTCCGGTTTCCCCATCAACCCAAAACCTGCATAAGAGGGCCATCTGGGTCAAATGCAGAGGACAAATTTCCCTCATGAGAGAAGCCCAGTTTCAGCCCAGTTCTATGACAGCAGCTCGTGTGTCGTCTCTAACATTCGCGACCCCCAAACATAAAAAGTAGGTTACCCCCAATGGTTGATATTTTGGGGTCACGATTTGAAAAGGTTGAGAACCTCTGCAGGTCCTGGTTTAGACCTGGTTTGATTCTGAGTTAGGCTACAAATCAGGTCGGAACGCAAGACTTATCTGGCCCAGAGTTCACGGCCCCCGAGAAATCTGGCCCTCAGGAAAATTAAGTTGAATAGCCCTGCCGTAGGCTTTATTGACAGGAAAGTAGTGTGAAATTGGGGATGGGAGAGAAGGGAGGACATACAGTAAATGCAATAGTCGGGAATCGAACTCACGACACTGCGGCCGGCTGCACTTGGATCCTGGCATAAGTGTGCTGTGCCATAACCACTCAAAAACATTACAAATCCATAAACCATCTTCTATTTACATTATTGTCCTTTACAGCAGACAACTGGTTTGTATCAGTTACTCCTAAATGTCATCTTGCACGGCCTCAAATTCTTCCCCAGGGCTAAAGCTTTCCCATGAGACCTAAATAGTGCCGCCGCCATGTGTTGATATTGTTCTTTGTGGCTGTGACATGTAAAGAAACACTGGTGAAGGCTATTTTAAACGAGCGCTGACAGAGAGGAGTGATTTGTGATGCGGGGGAGCAGTAATCAAATCGGTCTGCTCCTAACAGATGTGGTCATGGATACGGCACACCACAACCTGATATGTGATGGCTCATTTTCAAACCTTTAGGATCAACACAAAGGAATTTAAGAGCTTTGAGTGAGCGCTGAAGGCTTCGTTTAAGTCAAGTCATGTTACTGCTGTTGTACCTGTAAACGTTAATCGTAGGGCTGCAACGATTACTCAAGAAACTCGAGTAATTTGATTACAAAAAAGCTTTGATTATTATTTTATTGCCTCGATGATTTGTTTAATCTACATATTTAATTAAAAACATGTGAATCTGTGGTGCGCGGAGCGCTCAGAACGACGTGTGGCACTTTTGTGTCACACAGAGCTTGTTCCGGTCGAACCTGAGAGAGCTCAACGGGGGAGAGAGCGGCGTGTTTTAAACTCACAAGTGTGAGTGGGAAGAGTTTTGTTGTGTGAAAGAGCACAGTGTCCCGAGCTGCAACTCTAACCACCGCAACTAGCTCTGCGCACTGGTCCCATCCAACATAAAGTTTACAAACAAATGTCTTATTTTAATTCATGTGACATAAATGCGAATTAATTCATAGCTAATATACATACAAACAGTTTGGACTGGTGAAGTGAAATGTGGCAATTTTGGGGACAAACTTATGTGAAACTAAGAATAAAATGTGTTGTTTTAAGCAAAAACTCCATTTGTTATTTGTTTATTACTATGAACTCTAACGTTTATTTAAAAAATGATTTAACATGTTTTTAAATGGTTTACAGAATGTACCAAAAAATACCGATTACTCGATTAATTGAAGAAAATAATCGATAGATTACTTGATTACTAAAATAATCGATAGCTGCAGCCCTAGTTAATCTGAAGCTTTTCTGGGAGGCCTGAAGGTTGTTGTTGTTGTTAGTAAATATTTCAGTTATACAATAAATAATAACACACAATGGGTAAAAGGTAGCTGTTGAAAAGTCTAAAACTAGGACGTCCTGGGAATAACATAAAATGAGCTACGAGGTCTTCCACCGTGGAGAGGTTAACGCTTTGCCTGGAATGTTCTTTATCGAGCTTGCATTTCTTTCCCATTCAATTATTTGAATTAGAGATGCACCAAATCGGGCTGTGGACCTTTAGTCGGTCGATGGTGTGTTAGTAGTCATTTTTTGGGGGATTATAAAAGGACCACAGTAGAAAGGAGAAAGCATTACTGAATATTTTAAGTTAATCATGAGTATACTGTAAGTCCTCCTTGCTAACTGCCAGGGAGCAAATTAACTGAAATATTGATAATATCGGGAATGTTGCTTTGAATTAAGACGTGCATAATTTGAGTATAGAATATACTGCCCATAATGAAAGAAATACGTCAAAAAAGCTGATTATAAATGGATTTGAATTTGGTTTTAGAAAGTGATATTTTCTGACAAATAAACCTTGACTGTCCATTGTTCTTTTGAATATGGATGAAAGTTTTGTTCTGTTCCCTGTGTTTCAGCCCCGGTCGGACGTGCGGCTCCTTTGACAATGAGATCGTCATGATGAACCATGTGTACAGAGAGCGCTTTCCCAAGGTACTGTCCGTCACCTCTGACCCCCGTCTCACCCTGCTCTCCTGCAAACACTTCATTTTATAGTGCAATCATACCCCATATAACGCTGATGTCAATTATGTTTTTTTATGTTTTATGCTGTTAGCTACATTTAAACTTCACCCGCTACTAATTTTGTCACTTTATTTTTTCGTTTGAGTTTTTTGACCAAAATCTGAAACTAAACCCGGTCGATAGAAATGTGTCTATAAAAAACAGTGACAGTTCGACCTCAGTTCTAGTCTGACGAACCTGATCCTTACTCTTCAAGATTCATTTGCAAATACACATTATTCCTCATATGTTTGTGTGCGTGTGTGCGTGTGCAGGCTACAGCGCAGATGGAGGGCCGTCTCCTGGACATCATAGAGGAGTGCTCCCCCGGCTCAGCTCTCCCTCTGGCTGACGGAGTCTTGGGCTTCATCCAGCACCAGCTGCTGGAGCTGGCCCGCGACTGCCTGGACAAGTCCCAGAACGGCCTGGTCACCTCCCGCTACTTCCTGGAGCTGCAGGAGAAGCTGGACAAGCTGCTGCATGAGGTCAGTCTGGGTTTACTTTACTTTTGGCAGTAGTTGGCCACAATACATCAAGTGTGTTAAGCCTGGTGCACACTGCCGGGTCATTGCCCTGTTTAGGCCCTGATTTGCTTTTTCCCGACTTCAAAATGGTACGACCCGAGTTTGGATCCTCTGAAGTGATGATGTGGATGATGTCATAACTCGGGGAGCACTGATATATCGACCCAGCATTGGTATCGGCCGATATTGACGTCATAGAGTACTATCGGTTTCCGCCAAAACCACCACCATGTTACATCTTGATAATGAAAGAGTTAACTCTGTCGCGACGTCAGAAACGGGAAGAAAACAACAGCTCATCGACAGAGGCTTTCCAGAAATGACAAAGTTAGACTTTTAAAAGCTCTAGAAACGTTTTAGAGCTTATCACTAAATATAAGCGTGATGAATTCAATTGCAACCTGCGATAAACTGAATGTTTTTTTCAGACACTATTTGACTAGTTTTCCTCATAAACTATCAGTTTAGACATGTTTACTCCAAATAACTTTTGTGTGAGAGGTTTAAAGAAGGAGAAAAAAGAGGAGAGTCTGAGGAGGAGAGACTGTGCTGCTCTTGGACATGAGGATGACACACAAACTTTAATCTGATAAATAATCTAAATAAAACAGGAAATTCACAGAATGGAAAAGTGTGAAGGCTTATTCAACTCTAATAAATAATAATCATGTTATAGCCAATAGCCTAACTATATCTAAACTTAGTGCTACGCCATATCAGACCCCCCCCAAAAGAAGGGTATTATGTGTTCTAACTGGTTCTTCGCATTTTAAAATAGATTTGACCCTTTTAGAATAAAAAGTAGTTTATAGCTAGTATATTTCTTAGGGTGTTTAAGTGTTTAAAATAACCATAACAACATTCAGAAAATATCAGGCTCATAGCGGTTATCGGCCAAAGCTTTCCCCATAATCGGCCCAAAATGTCCATATCGGTGCAACACCAGTCATAACCATAAAACATCACAGCCATTGCAACAGCCAAAGCAGAGTGTCAGGAGCAGACGGAATGACGGACACAAACTTTTTTAAATTGATAAAGTCATGAATCCAGTTTGAAGCATTCTTTAAAAAGTAACAAGGAGAAAAATGGCCAAATGAGTTCCTCGCCTGCTGATTAGTAAAGCTGCTGCAGATTAGCTACAGTAAATTGGACTTCCTGTAGTTTATCGCCAGCTTTCTGTGCTGAATACATTTATAATTTGTTAGCTCACAACTTAAAGCCAGTTTCCGTTTCATGATAATTAGGGACTTGACCACTAACCAGGTCAAAACATCTACTAAACATCTACATTTCGACAGTTCTCACCTGCCGGCCAGCTCATATTTAAACTATGGGTTCATAAAACATCAAACATTCAACTTCCCAACCAATCAAAAAAAAATTAAATGCAACAGTCCTGGCAGTGAATGATGCTGTTTTGACTCTTCAGAACATGACGAGGATCTCGTGAGCAGTGATCTCATTCCATGTGACTGCAGCACATCACACATCTTGTCTTAAGACTTTACAGTTCTGTGCCTTTGGGAAAAGTACTGTGAAGGGAGAATCACTTTTGTTTACATAATGCCGATTTGGATCATGAGTTTCTGTTGTGCTCATAATATGTTTACAGAATTTTTACAAATGGTGGGAAAATCATGTTACGTTAGACTCAATAATGAATAGTTATTATTTATTTAGCTCATTGACCGTTTTCAGATTTGTAGATATTTTTGTGCAATCTCTTCCAGACATATGCGCCAACAAATTGCCGTACTGCTTGGGAGATGCCACAAAATCAGCAAATCAAATTGAAAATTCCTCTGCCACTGCTTGACAGGAGATGTCTTCTTACATCAAATCTATTTGTCTAGATACTTTTAATACTAAAACTAAACTTTTAACTTCAGTTATGGTGAAGGTCCGACTTGTCTCATGGAAATGTTATTGCTTTGCCTGGCATGTACAGGGGTTCATACCCATTTTCAAACAAAATCCCCAGTACAGATTGTGAAAACATCTATTCGAGTCAAAAGGAGACCACAGTGCTTCCTCTGCATCTCATTTTAGAGCGCTTTATTCCCTGCGCTGTTTGCATGTTAATGTTTGTTAGTTTTACCGTGACAGTAAAACTTGCTCTAGGCTCAGAGTTGTGAAAAGCTCTTATAAACTCATTGCAGTGAATATATCAGATGCTGGGAAGGCATTAGGAAATACATGAGGATTGCTGCAAACAGTTCAAAAGAAACTATTTCAGTTTTTCATTTTAAGACAGTACAAATGTCCAAATTATTAAATAAGATCCAAATTTCCTTGAATTATACTCTTTAATAATGAGGCAATTCACTAAAAGATGTTAAGTAATTCCAAGTTAGTGGTGCAGTAAAGTGGCTAAAGCTACAGTAAGAAACTACTTTCTGCTTTTTCTGCACTTATTACACTTCTCTGCAACTCTACATCACTTTTTAAAATCTTTTCATATAATGGATTAGGTTTGGATAATTATAGATGCATTATGCACTGGAAATACCATATTTTGGGTCTTTACGTGAGCAATAATGTGATCGATAAATAAGAAATGCTGATGGTAATGTGCGCTAGCTATGTTTTCTTGTTCATGACAAGATCAAGAAATTATTATTTTTCTCTTTATCTGCTTTTTCCATTCTTGTTTTCACCTGAGTCTGCGTTATCTCTTGTCCAATCATCTCGCTCAAAAGCGTTCCGGGCGGAAAGAGAGCTCTTACAGCCCATTTTGGACCACTAAAATCGACCGGTACAGTTCACTTAAGACAGTAGAGACACTTTAGGACTGTACCAAGACTGAACCAGTCAAAACATGGCAATAGTGCACCTTTTTAAGAGAGTAAGAGAATTGTGACTGTGCCATCTCAGTCGGATAGTCATCCATCACCAGCGCTCTCATGTTCAGCTCGTCCAGGCGAGTGTGGTGGTCAAGTGTCGGATTGCGTTATGATTTATTACATAACCTTTTCGAAGGAACATTTTAATGCAGCCAATCCAGCCTTTTATATTTGATTCTCAGTTAGATACCAGTCGGCAGAGCATGTCCTCGTTGCAGGATCGAGCGAGATTTCTATGACATTTTGGGAACACTATTTGGTATTTATCCAACTTCACAAAAATAGGTACCACTTTATAATTGCACACTGAATTGCTGTAATAAAGCATAATAAACACTGAATTTATGTTTATCCATCTCCAGATTACTTGACATTTCAAAGCAACATCTCCATGGAACCAAGCAGCATTTAATATGGACATAACCTTATGAAATGGCTGACTCACTCCAAGTGCGTCTGTTTAACGTCTGAGCAGAGGAAATGGCTTGCCAGATAATATTAAATAAGGTTTGAGCATCTTTTATTACAGCGTGGTGTCAAAATGTGCTCGTATGCATTTGATTTAGGGCCCGACCTTTATAGATTTTTGGGGGCCGATATCGATATAAAGGAGGTTGGAGATACGATGGCCGATATAACTGCCGATAGAGTTTATTGACATAATATTACATTAATTGGCCGCTGATTTATAAAAAGTGTTTGGCGCTTCAGGGAAATGACTTCATTCTGGTGTTTCCAGACTTTGGGCTCCACCTACTGGCACTAAAGAGAATTACATTGGTGAGATAAAGAAAAGCTAGCTTGCTCATGCGTGCTCTGAACAAGTCCGACAATGATTTATGGACTTAGAAAAGCACAAGAGAGTCATGTCATAGGTACACTATGGCATCAGAGTTTGGGGATTTTCAGAATGAAGTGTTTTTGAGCAGGGGAGAGGACTAAAACTCCTAAAAACAGCTCCAGGTATGTATTTATTGAGGAAACAATGTTATAACATGGTTTAAAAATTCCATATAGTCAATAAAGAAAATTAAAACAAAAATGGAAAAAAAGGAATTCTAAAAATATTGACTACAAATAGACGCTGCTGTGTGACTGCTAACTGTCCGTGTGGTTTGTCCAGGCGTACGAGCGGTCCGAGAGTGAGGAAGTGTCCGTCATCATCAAACTGGTAAAGAAGATCCTGATGGTGATCTCCAGACCTGCCCGCCTCCTCGAGTGTCTGGTATGTTCTGCACACTCAGACCAAATGTGTCGCCTACGTGCTCACTGGCGATTATACCAGAATGAAACACTGAAGTGAGTATTAATGTCAGGTCAGAACAGGGCAGTGCTGATTAGTTTACATTTACGTCAAAAAGGAGGGAGAGTATTTTCCATCTACAGTATATGCAGATTTCTGTAGTGCTGCATAATATATCGCAAAAGTATCGACTGCAGTATTGTCGATGGTGCAATATTAACGCAATAATCAGTATATCGCCATAAAACCAAGGTTTTCCATCTTTTGAAAAGACCAGATTGTATGCATTATTTAATCCTTTGTCCTTTTAACTACACAAGCTTTAATTATAATTTTAATATTTTCACGCTATTTATGTAAATCACAAAATATTGTACACATTCGGTGAACTGAAACTTACATGCATTTATGCACTAAAAATGATCATGAAGTAAATGAATATAGTAAAATAAAAATAGAACCTTTCTTTTTTTTCTTTTCTTCATGTGACTAACCAAACAGTATAATAATGATGTGACTCAGGTCTGCATGAAAAATACCTAATTGTGATTGCAATTAGATTTGGCAATTTATGTTTTAATTTTAGGATTCTGTTCCAAGTCCACATTTAAAACACGTCCAGGAGAATAGACAAAAGACTAAAATGAACTGAAATTATAATAAAAGAATCACATTTATTTCAAAATGTGTTTTTACAGGTCTACTACAGGGTTAGCAGTTTTTATGCAGAATAAAACTGAATATTTAGTTTGTGGAGGAATTATGGAAGCAGCCTTTCCGATTTGCTCATTTTGTTCTTTCAAATTGTGCTTTCGATTTAACTGTGATTAATCCCTAAACCCTAATGTGACTTTTCTTGAAGGAGTTTGACCCGGAGGAGTTCTACCAGCGAATGGAGGTAGCAGAGGGCCAGGCCAAAGTGGGCCATGTAAAGACCGACATCCCCAAATACATCATCAGCCAGCTGGGCCTGACCAGGGACCCTCTGGAAGGTCTCCCTTTTCTTCACTTTAATACACCTCCATTTAGACCAGACTCCACTCCTCCACCCAAAGACTTTGTTTAGGGCACGTGTTGAGATGAGGATGAAATATTGAAGTGAACTCACAGGTTTGTTGATGTTTCAGAGATGGTGCAGCTGGAGCAGACCAGTCCAGGGCACAGGGCCTCCAGCAGAGACTCTGATGATGTTGGAGAGACGTCGCCATTACAGGTACTAGCTCACACACTCATATTCAACTGCTTTTCAATGTTTTTCTAAATATTTAATCTGCTTTTCTCTTTATTTCAGTAAATGTGCTAGCATTAGCTTCTAAAACTAGTTTCCCCCGGGGCCACGATGCTCACTAGATTGTTCTGTTTACTTCATTTTGAGTCAGTCCTGTTCACTTTTACCCATGAGCCACATGAGAGTAGGGATGGGCGATATGGCCAAAATAATGTTTTTGTTTTTTTTTGCTCACTTTGGACATGGAAAATGGATCGATTTTAATAGAAGTCACTGCAGCTGCTGCTCTTTATGGAAACTCATCACATTTTAATATGCCTGCTATTTATAAAGCGTATAATGCCTAAAGGCTAGTCTGTTTTAATTCATCGTAAATTGGTTTAACAGGTTATGAACTTTTAACATTGTCATCTATGAACGTGTACTTGTTTTATATTATTTGACAATAGTCTTTCTGTAAATCCTTTATTGGCCTGGCTCTTGTATCAGTCCAGCTCATGCTGAATACACTGCCGTGTCTCCTGTACAATGTTACTGTCAGGAGTAAACTTGTCTCAAATCTAAACGTTTTTATGCTGCACCTCTTATCTAGTGTCGTCATGGATACTCAGACCCAGGGAAAAGGGGAGGAGCCGGGCAGCTACTTTTACATTCCTCAGAGAGGACAAGAAAGACAAACTTACAGTGACTTCAGCAGAGAAAACGTCAATTTGCACTCACAAAGCACATGCTGTAGCTCTTGTTACGTAGTAAAGGCTCGTCAAAAAGACGCTCGATTGTTCGTTGGACCTCTTTCCAAAAATATTTGTGAGGCAGAGTGGAGTGGTTGCAGTGTCCTCTGGGTCCTCCGCGAAGGAACGACAAACTCATGGATTTTACGGATAAAACTACTTAAGGCTCCTCAAAGATGAAACTCGGGCCTGTAATCAAGCGATAAAGGCTCTTTAAATATGCGCTGGGCTTTAGTTTGTCTTTTCTATGAAAATGGTTGTGAGGGACGTGTGAAGTGTTGCTGTTTGTCCACTCGGTGTGCATGGCTGGACACAGCGCAGGTGCCCTCGATTGAATGATTTAGCTATTTTTCATGTCATTGATTATTAAAGACCCAAATTAATCGAAATAATTCGATTTATCGCCCAGCCCAACGTGAAAGGCATCAGTTGTTCTGCGGACAACCGATGCAGAACTTATGAAGAACTGATGAAGAACTTATTTCCATGACAACGGGCTCCAAGCAACAGAGCCGATAGTCTTACTTTCTTTCATCTTTGGCTTAACACCATGAGGAGAATGTGTGCTGGTGGTAACAGAGAAAACACTTTCTGAGTGAGTTGATCCAATTTGCCGCGTCAGTTGCAGGATGCAAACGACAGCTCTCCAGCACCATTCACACAAATCTACCGCAGTGCTTTTTTGATCCAATTCCAAGTGCTTTTACTTCCACCACAGACGGTGAAAGTAGCCCAAGTGCAACGCTCCCTGATAGAAAGGGCTTTTACATTGACCTAACTTGTGGCAGTATGAAATGACCTAACCACTCACAGTGAGAAGGTGGTGAAGAAGCCTAGTCTCACAAGATCTGGAGATGAGTCCCCAGGCGTTGCACTTCACACGCCCACTGAAGGGTTGCCTCTGCTGTATTGAAGGATGGTCAAAGGCAGAAAAATCTCCCCACGGAGGCAATGAATCTTAACTGAGCTTAAATGCAGAACACTTTTGTCGCAGTCTAAGCTGCAGTTAAACTTGTGTTATTGTGTTTTGAAAACCCGTGTACTCTGAATATTTAGATCTTTGCAATCAAAAACCTGTACTTTGGTGTAATCTACTTCAGTGCTGGGTGCCATTGAGATCAATTCTAGGAAGTGGTTTGAGATCAAGCCAATGTGTTTCATTCCTCAATTAGAAAGTGTGAAAAACGATTAGTTCTTTAGATATTATGAAATATGTGTGATTTCAGGAAGTGGGTGGGTGGATTTTGGTATCAAGCAGTCAAGTTCTGCTGTGGGAGGAAAGTCCTAAGTGTTTCCTCGGCTCTGTGTGTTCCCATAGTAACAAAATTAAGCAGGGGCTTCCTGTTTTGCATGTGTTCCAGAGCCGGGCCGCCTGTACCCCCCCTCGCAGGAAACCTCTCGAGAGCGACTTTGAGAATATCAAACTCATCAGCAACGGCGCATACGGGTGAGACAGGGACACTGAGGTCACGTGGTGTGGTGGTTATGAGACATTTTTTGCAATCTAGAAATGTGCTAAAACATGCATCTAAATGACTTGGTTGATGGTTGTCAAAAGTATCAAAAATCAGATACTAATCAATATTAAAGTATTGATGAAAAAAATAATCACTTTATTAGAACAAAATTGGACCTTTCCTGAATCATTTTAGACTGATCTTGAGCTTTATCAGACCCAGGATAAGACCACATGTTAACATAAATAAAAGTACTATTATTTTGTGTGGAAAATTACTTGAGACATATTATCTCAAATCTATTGTCATCATTATGATATCGGCATTGGTACAGTGTGGAGTATCAAGCAGTGCAAGTATATTCAATGTGAAACACAAAAGTGTGGAAATGTTATCTTAAATTATTGACCACAATTTTTATTTCTCTGCAGCTTTTTTTTTTTTTTTAAACAAGATTATATAGTCAATATTCTAATTCTGTACACCTTTAACCTAACCTTTTTGAGATGATGTAGCAGTTGACAATATATTGCCTACTTATTGCCTGTGCACTTTGGATTTAGTGCCGTGTACATGGTGCGCCACAAAGAGACCCGCCAGCGCTTCGCCATGAAGAAGATCAACCGTCAGAACCTGATGCTGAGGAACCAGATCCAGCAGGTCTTTGTGGAGAGGGACATCCTGACCTTCGCTGAGAACCCCTTTGTGGTCTCCATGTTCTGCTCCTTTGAGACCAGGAGGCACCTGTGTATGGTCATGGAGTATGTGGAAGGTAGGACTATATATGTAGGACTTTCTATTCACTACTAAGAAGTGATGGAGCAATATCATGACGCTGCAAAGGTTTTACTTGTGTTACAATTTATTTTGAACCAATTGTAGACGCATCAATTTAGCTTTTCAGACTTTAAGTCACCCAGTGTCTTAAAACAGAATTATTCAATTCAATTTATTTTTGTAATGCCCAAAATCACAACAGCAGTTGCCTCGGTAGGTGTCCCAGAATTGTTGATTTTACCAACAGAAAGTGAGAGAATCACACAATGAAACAGTCATTGGTCAATAACAGAGAAGCAAATAAAAAAATGTTCACAAGGATTAAGAAAATGGATAACTGTCCAAGAAGCATCCCTTTTCATTGACCCTCTTCTCGGCAAGGAAAAACTACAAAAAAAACCCAGTGGAAAAAAGTAGAACCCTAGTGGGGAACCACAGTGAAGGAGAGATCTTACTCACACGGACGGACAGGTTGTATATGGACCTGGACTGACGCGCTTCCATTTGCAGATCGACTGTGGAACCAGAACCGATCAGGAGAAGAAAGGGTGATTCGTTCATCTAGTATAAAGAGATTTAATCCAGACAGATGCGAAACAGTTCATCTAGCGTAGAGAGGGTTCATCCAGGCAGATGAGGAGCAGTTCATCTATTGTAGAGTGAGATGGGATGGGGCGTTCTCTTGCCTCACAGCAAGAAGGTCCTGAGTTGACTTCCTGGGGGTACTATAGCATCTTTGAGGTAGGATGGGGCCATGTCATTTATGGCTTTGTAAGACAGGGGGAGAATTTTCTATGTGATTTTGAACTCAACAGGGAGCCAGTGATGAGACTAAAGCACTAGGGTAATGTGTTCTCTTCTTGTAGTTCCTGTTAATAATCTTGCTGCTGCGTTTTGAACAAGTTGAAAGCTTTTTATGGAGCTTTTAGGACACTCTGCAAGCAGGGAGTTACAGTAATCTAATCTAGATGTAACAAATGCATGGGTACTGTTTTCAGCATCACTCTTAAGCAAGATCTTTCTGATTTTGGTTATATTCTGTAGATGGAAGTAGGCTGTTTTACAGGATTGAATTATATGCTCTTTGAACGAGAGATCCTGGTCAAATAAGACCCCAAGGTTTCTTACTGTAGAACTGGAAGCTACGTTGACATTGTACAGTGTGTCTATCTGCTCAGATAAAGCGTCTCGCAGACGTTTAGGGCCAGTACAATGACCTCGGTTTCTTCAGGGTTAGCAAGCATATAATTGTCATCCAGGTTTTTATATCCTTTATGCCAATTCACATCTACTTGATCGGTCTGATCAGGTTTCATTGATAAATACAGCTGTGTGTCATCTGCATAGCAGTGGAAGTTAATGCAATGCTTTCTGATAATGTTACCTAACGGCAGCATATAAAGAGTAAACGGAATCGGGCCGAGGACTGAACCCTGCGCTAAATTACTTTACTTAGAGCAAGTTGAAGAACATTAACGAACTGGTTCCTATCCGATAAATAGGATTTAAACCAGCTGAGGGCTGTCCTTGTCTCTATAGTGTGCCAACAGGTCAGGATCAAGAGCAGTTTAATGATTGCATATTTGAAGGATTGTGGAACGTAACTGCTTTCTTACGAGGTACTTATTATGTTAAGAATAGAACCTATCATTAGGGGAAGAAATCATTTGAGGAGTCTTCTTGGGACCGGCTCCAAGATACATGGAGCAGTGGCTCTCCAACTTTTTTTCTGGCTACCCCCAACTAAACTAATGATTAGCAAACACCGTTGTAACTTTCTTACAGCAGTGTTTCCTAATCATTAGTTTAGTTGATTCCTGCACGTTTAAGTTATCTCATATAAATCCATTCTAGTGTTATTTTTCTTGTTTGTTATTATTTATAAGTGAAAAGTTAATATGTGATTTTTATTTCAACTTGAGATAGATTTGTGGACATTGCTATGACTTTTAAAATTGAAATACTGATATCGGCATGTATCGGCTATTGGCAACAGCAGTAAGCAAAATATTGGATGTCAGCATCAGCTGAAAAAACAAACAAACATAAAATGTATATGTATACCCTTGTTTGACGAAATTACACTAGACGTTTCTGTTCAATTTATTTTTCAATGCTGTAATTTTTTGTCATTTTAACTATAGACAATACATTCAATATTCAATTTTAGCATGTCTCCAAAACAACAATAGCAACATTATACATGTTTTAATATATCTCTCACTTCTAAGTATAGTATTCCAGTTAATTCCAGTCCAGGCTTGGTTAGACCAACTTTTGTCCCCCTAAAGGTTCAAAATACCTGTATGTAATAAAAGATGTCTCACTGTGACCTTTAGGTGGAGATTGTGCCAACCTGCTGAAGAACATTGGCCCTCTGCCTGTGGACATGGCTCGAATGTACTTCGCCGAGACCGTTTTGGCCTTAGAATATCTGCATAACTACGGCATCGTACACCGCGACCTCAAACCCGACAAGTGAGTCTTCCAAAGAGAGTTCTCCCATGCATTTTACATCATATTCCATCTTGGAAGTTCACTTAAAACTTTGCACTTTCATCATTCCTCTAGTCGCTCTCATCATGAAAAGGATTTTTGATCTGGGAGTCAAATCTGACAGCCTTTGTATTTGCTGCCGGCTGTGGGGATTTGTGGGGTGGGGATTTGATGAAACATTGAACACGTCTTTGTTGTCGTTTTCGCAGTCTGTTGATTACATCCATGGGACACATTAAGCTGACGGACTTTGGCTTGTCAAAAATCGGCCTGATGAACATGACCACCAACCTGTACGAAGGCCACATCGAGAAGGACACGCGGGAGTTCATCGATAAACAGGTCAGACGGTCTGATCATGTTGGTAGTGTTCGTAAACAGATAAAGTTAATTCTATGTACACTTGTAGGGCAGTGTAAAATGTTCGTGAGTGGATAACACATTTACTCTCCATTTGAGAAGCCCTCAGCGTCATGAGTTCAAATCTGGCTTTCGACAGTTTGCTGTAATGTCCTTCCCCAGTTTTATGCCCAATTCACGCTATACTATCCTGTCTTAAAAAAACCTATAGGCAAAAAATCCTTATTTTAAAAAAAATAAATACAAAATAAATAATAATGTTCATGAGATTTACAAAACTGGAATACTACTTAGTATTTTTATAGTGGCAACATATATTAAACAAGCTGTAACTGGCAGAAAACTTGAAAGTAACAGTATGTCTTTCCACCTTTTCTGGAGGTGGAAAGTCACCTGCAAAATTACATGGAAAAGTTAAAACTGTTCTTAGATGAGTTTCATGCCATAGTGTGGAATATTATAGTGAAAGGAACCACATTTCCAGAAGGTTCCTTGAGGCAAGTGCCAGTCAGGCTTTTGGAGATGCAAAGCACACACATATAATAACACTCCGAGATCAAATAACCCTCTCTGGGTTCTTCACAGAAAGAAAGTTTCTGTTGTGCCGTGCACAATCTTAGGTAAAAGTTCAGCTTCAGAGCAGAATCTCTTAAATTATTCATATGAGCATGAATAATGCGTCTCTGGTATTGTTCATGGGGCCGGGTCAAATGTGGAGGCGGGCCCCCGGGCTGTAGTTTGGGGACCACTGCTCTAAATACTACTGATATTCAGCTTTGTCACAGTCATCCAGTATTTGTGGTGTTTTCACATTGTACAATGATGCAGATGAAGGCAGCTTCCAATGTAATACTTCAAATCCAAATGTTGACCCTGATCATTCATCGATTACATGATCATGCATTATTCTGCATTATTT